>JBBMJY010000013.1:4332164-4428482 GCA_037833715.1 Toxotes lorentzi
AAGAAAGAAAGAAAGAAAGAAAGAAAGAAAGAAAGAAAGAAAGAAAGAAAGAAAGAAGGAAAGAAAGAAAGAAAGAACGTGTGCAAACATGCTTAGAAAAATGACAAATACAGACTTTTTAAAAAATGACCAAACAAACAAAGTGAAATCCCAATATCAATGCCTTGATAATACCACTGAACATGCCCTAGAAGTGAAACATAGTAGAGAAAAAAATTACCTATACAGTTGGCACTCGTACAGTTTTGGAAGGACCTTTCAAGGGGCTGATTTAATGTGAGAGCATCAATCCTTTAGCAGCGCAGGGCCTTGACAGCAAGTGAAAGTAATCTCTTCTTTATTAATGGGACTTTTCACTTTGGACCCGAGGCCTTTGGTATTCCATAATAGTAGTTTCATACTACAGACCTAAGGAAAGAACAATATGAAATCAGATCAAGTGGATGTGTTATGAATGATAAGTGGAAAGTACTTCTTTCTAAATTCAGAAGACCTTTGAGAGGAAGGGGGAAAAAGATCAGATGTAAGCAGCTAAACTCTGAAAGTAGCTTATAGTACTCTGTACTTTGATTCAGTGAAAAAACATCTTGACGTGCGGAGAGGGAAAACCTTTCTTGTGATGAGCCACAACAAAGAAAAGCCCATAATTTAGTTGTTTTAGCTTAAAATCAGCTGTTACTTTAATATGTGTTTCATGTGAATTCAACTCATTCAATAATATTGGCTAAGAAAGACCTTGTTCTTTGTGAGATGACTGTTGTCCTGTTCTGAAAAAAATTGAAACATTGTAAAACTATAAAGCTAACCTGTATGAAACCGTCCCCACCTATCTTTTTAACTCTTTACATCTAACACTCTAACATGACTTTATAAAGCTTTATGTGACATAAACTGATGTAAACCCCACAGTTCAGCCATGGATCCAGTCTGTGGGGAACTCAATCAAAACTCTTTGACTCATGACTCGTTACTTCTGTTTCATATCAGTTGAGCTGCTTGAGTCCATAAGACATAAAGCAGCATTTTCAGGGTGTTGGAATAAGTCTTCATATAGTGGTGCTGGAACTATAGATTGACCTTGTTCTACCAAGAAACACTGGTAAAGAAACTCAATATCATTGTCAAAATATTATCCAGGTTGAACGCCTACAGCATGCTAATTCATCTTATTTAAGTATTAAAGTGCCTGAAATCTTGTTTTGAAATCTTAAGGGTAGTGCACCTTTAAGATCTATGTGAGTGTGAAATATGTGTGAAATCTATGTGAAATGATAAAGATGTTGCTTGTGGTGGCAAACCTATAGAAATGTATTAAACGCTAAACCTCCGTGGGATAGATGCAGAAGAAATCAATAAACTGAAGAACAAAAACTACCCACACACTGGACTCCCTTTTCATTTGTTAGTGATGTTTTGACTAGCTGCAGGTTAGCCATGATTACAGTGTGCCACTACACTTTGTGTATAACCCTCACAGCTTTGTTTTTGGCTTCAACAAGCAGCTGTTTTCAGCTAAAAAGGCTCTAAGGACCCACTGTACACTCATTACGTGACCAGCACCAAAGGACAGACAGACACAGTTAGTGACTAACTTGTGAACACAGTGGAGATAAAGTGCCACATATTTCAGGAAACTGAGCTAAAAGTAGAGTAAGTATTCTACTTCCGTTCTAAAAACAACAAAATTCTGACATCAAATAACCCAAACTGTTCTAACTTTGGCACAAAATAGTGTGTTCATGTTATTTATAGTACAAGGCTGATTGAGAAAATAAATTTCCAGTGTTCAATCACAGTGCAAGGATAATAGTGGCTACAGAAATGTGTATCCCAACAAAAAAAAAGACAAACAGGAAATTACAGAAGAGCAGGAAGTGACAAGCACACTTTGCCAGAGATAATAATGGCTGTGATGGGGCTTGAAGCTGAGTCTTTAGTCGGAGGATGACCTCTCAACCACTCAAAACACCACTCAGTTGCCTCCTATGTGGCTCGCTGTTCAGTTTTCATGAGAGCGTGTGAACTTCAGTCTGATTCGTCAAAGGAAATGGCAGAGCACGTTTTTATGCTCATTTTATGTTGCCGTCAAAATGATGATTGGTGATTAGCAACAGGCTCACTAACTCTACAATCACATGCCAGTCGGCTCTACTTTCCTCTAATTTCAGGAAGAAGACAGCAATGTGGCTAGTGCTTATAGATGTCTGCTTCCTAAATTTACTTCATCTGTATTAAGCTGGAGATGTCTAACCTTTATTATACACTGCATTGTGGTATGTTCACTGAGGACCATGGTAAATCACCAAATTTTTTGCACATATGTAGGCTACTCTCAGATTTTTCTTGGCTTCTTGTGTTACATTTACTTCTGATTTTATGTGGTTCTAAATAGAAATACAGGCTTATGTACTATGTTGTTATGACTGAACACTATCTGTACAGGGGGACTAAAGCCAATTTGCACTGTTAAACTGAAAACAGAATTCAGCTTTAGCCTTTAAAAGTCTAGAAAATAATCCAGTTGGTTTATGGCATGATCTCACTTTGTCAGCTGTCTTGTTAATGGGGGCACATATTACACCCCAAAACAGCCACCAATTAGCTCTTGATGAGCAACAAAACAAGTTCCCAAAGTTTTTGCACTGCAATATTACTTATTAATTTCATTTCAAAGTGTGACAATCCCCAAGCCTCATAGCAATGAGGGGAAGCTCATTAATGGACCAGAATAGCAAAGACTCACATGAAATATTTTGCAGGAAATGTATTCTGTAAATCCTAAAATATTAAAGTTTGCATAATCTTTTAACACATTTGCTGTCAGATTTGACTCCGGCACGCATGCTGGGGTGATAACAGCCTGATTATGTGTAAGGGCTCACACATGGAAGGAATTTCTACCACTGCCGGTTTGTTTAAATATTGTAATGCAGTGAGTGTGGTTTAATATCGATTATTGTGATGTACATACAGAAAAAAAAATGCTTAATATCAGAATGGATTTGGGATTTGTGTACCACATATAATGTCCAAAGCTGTCCACACTAATGCACTATTGTGATGCTCAGAACATCATCCAAATCTTAATCTTCGTACTCTATAATTATGTTCACATTACCAACTTGCACATGAATGACTTGATCTCTGTTCAGCAAGACCTTAAGGCATACATGTTGCTAATGATTTTTTTTTTTTTTTCAAATGGCTCTCAAAATCCTTTCAGGCATCTTTTCAATCAACCCAATGTCTGCCAAATGAGAGCCCCTCTCAAAGACCCTCTAGTGAGCATTTTGGCGCTCCGCGATGAGTATGGCACTGGGTTTGAAAAGAAGAGCTGAATCTATAACCTGTGCAGGAGAGCAGAGGACAGAGACAGTTGACAGAGTGAAATTCTTCACATTGCTGTAATGGGTATAATTACACAAAGAAAAGGGCTGTTAGGTTAAATTACCCGTGATATTCACCATGGGTAATGACAGAAATTCAGAAGGTTAAATGACACCAGGAGCTGAATGACTTTTGACATTAAGGTACTATTGAAAAGCGAATTATAACAGAGCCTTTATGGGCAAATCCAATACCCTACATGTTGGACTGCGGAGATTGGTTTGAAAGGACTTTAAAAAGGCCTTCTTTTGGTGAACACCTGTGTCTTTAGAAGCCATTGTGAGACAATGATTTAGTCTAAAAAGCACTGGCCGGATAGATTGTTTCCAACAGTGGAAGCTATTCGAAGCTCACTCTGAGTTGCAGTGATGTCTGGAAATTGTCCTGCTGAGTGGCACACCTACTCAAACAAGTAACCACGGCAGGAAAGGCAAAGCTGAATAGATTCAAGCAATTAGTTGTTTCCCTCATATTGTCTCTTACCTTGAGGCATCCCAACTACTTTCCAAGTAGATTTGTATGTGAAATTCCTGTTTTTCTGCTTCAGTGAGAACTATATTCTCTCTGGTCCAAACAGTGACCTTCACAGACAGCAAACAGCCCAATTAACAGATGAGAAGGTGATGGGAGGGCTGACCTGATCACCATGCAATTACCTCAAGTCACCCTGCAAGCAGCCGCCCACACAACTAACTGTGAGCATGTAGCGTTTGCCAATAACACTGTAAATGACCGTGGAGAAGGAAGAGAGCCAGGCACCGTACAGTGTAGTATGAGCTTTTTCATAGGGCTCCAGCTGTTGTGTTTCTCCAGAGTTTCACTTCCTTTATACATTTCAAATCAAGCCTTGGCTAACTTCTTCTCCTCTTTCAACCTTACTTTGCTGGAGTTTTGCTGCTAGTCACCCATGTGCTCTCTCCATCGCTGATTGGCTGACATGAGTAGTGCGATGGACTCTCTGGTGACTCAACAGAAAGCAGAGTCATATCACACAGCATAATACATTTTAAAAACTTACTCTTCTGCATATGAACTTTCATTTCTGTGAGAATAAGGCTATCCAGGAAATAAAATCTCCATTTAGACAGATATGTTGCCACACACATATCAAGAGAATTTCATGCATTTATAGAATTTCTTAATGTAAAATACAAAGTCACATAGAGTACAAACTGTTATAAGCCCAAATGCCAAATGTGAAACAACAACATGATAAGAACTGAATAATATTACAAATAATACAAAGAGCTTCGTCTGTAATACTATAGCTTTTATACAGTGAGTATGGCATTGCCACACTGTAATAACTACAGTCCTTAAAGCATGAATTTGTGCCTTAAAAATCAACCCATGTGACCAATTCAAAAATAAATTACATCATTTCTGATCTGCCACCTTTTTTGAATAAGGTCTGGTTAAGTACCAGATTAAAGCTGCACATATTATTTTACAGTGGCAATGGATAAAAGAAATATGTGCAATGTTAAGAGGTTGCTCAAAGTGACCACCCAGCTTTGCATTTCCCCTCAGCTTAAAGGGCGCTTTAGCCACTTTAACCTCATTGTTCTGTTTTTCCAGCCTGCAAACTGCCCTCAACAACCTAGTTTCCATCTACAGCAGGTAGCTGTTTTCACAATTAAAAAAAACTCTACTCAATTCACTGTCCACTACCTGGGCAGGTAGTGGACAGTGAAAACAACAAAGATTCCAGCTGGTGAATATTGTGGTGCACCTACAAGCCAAATCAGAAGGAGAGTGGACCACATTCATTAGTTACTATGACTTCAAATGAATACTAATGTTGCTCCTTGTCTGCTGGAGGTCTCATTAGGCAATTGTTCTGCCATGAAAACTTCACAAACACATAATGTGTCACTGTTTTAGGAGAAAGGAGTTTAGGTCATGTGCTTTGTACACCCACCCTTGCACCCTGACCTGTTTGTCGAGAGGTTTTTCAGCAGTATAATTACACCATGCTAATTCCATTCATGCCATACTTAAAGACGACAGTCATTATTTGCACAACCGCAAAAAGGTCAGTTGTCAGGGAAACAAAACGCTGATCATTTTTCGCATTTGTCCAAATTTCCAATGGTGTGTGGCGCATGTAGAAATTGTAATATCTGCCCGTTCTACAACAGATGTACAGTATATAATCATGTACTATGGATGGCATTTGGCAATAGTTCTAATGTAGTATATGAGTTTATTATTAGTGGGATAGTTTGACATTATGGGAAATACACACTTTCTTGCTGCCTGTGAGGTAAATTTGAAGATAAAGCCAGCAGTTGGTTAGCTTAGCTTAGCATTAAGACTTTATATTTACTGTTCAAACACGAGAGTGATCATGATCATGTTGTCTGACTCTTGGCAACATATTTCACAATATTTCAAACTATTCCTGCTGTCACGCAAAGATTAGAGGACGAGCGTCTCAGAAGGTGGTGTTCTCCTCTCCTCCACCATACCAAGGGGTAAGTCTCACTACATAGGGTCTGGGATTACAAACAGCTTGCTCAGGTACAACCTCTAAAGTAGAAGACTCCAGTGAGCTCAGGGACCCTGTGGGAGATCCTGACCCCTCATATGCATAGGTCCTGAGGCAGTCAAATGGGGAAACAGAAGGATCCTGATCAGCTTCTGCCAGCCTGTCCAGAATAAACTGCCTGAAGACCTCGTCCTCTGGCCCAATGAGGTGCGACTCTCTGAGGGACATCCGTATACTGGCCCTGACGTCCTCCCTCCGCAGCCTCCTCTCCCTCTTCCTGTGGGGGTGGTGGCGCAGCGGAACAACGGGCTGGCAGAAGTTCAGGTCTGTTCCACCACCCCCTGGTTCTCCGTAATACAGCACCTTCTGCGACACCGTCTCAGGCAGCTCCAGCTCCTTCACCTCCACCTCCTGCCCCTCCTGCTGTTTCCGCCTGTGTCTCCTCACCATCAGCATTAGAATTGACAGCACTGCAGACACAACACAGTAGGAGATCATTATAGTTAAACACCAGGGCATGAGCTTCGTGAGAAAAAAGCATCTAGGGTGCCTGATGGAGCATGCACGTAGAATGTATAAGGGCAATGAAAATAACAGCAGCCAGATTTGTTTTTCTGTAACTCGTTGTGGGTGCAAAAATCAAAATGAGGGCAAATCAGGCTATAAATTATGTTTTTTAATCTCAGCTCACACATAAAAGAGGAATTCTTTTATTTGCTCCATGTGGCACAGAATGCTAAAAGAGTGTTTATTGTTTCTGCCGTGTTTTCAGCAGGTATTGTTCTCATCTGACAGAATGTTAGCATAGCAGGTATTGTCATTAATCTTTCATGTGATGGGCACAGGGAGGACACAAAGCAGCCGAGGTCATAATAAAGCTCTTCACTATGCAAACCCATCAGTGTCCCAGGATGGCATTGCTACTGATGTATTGCAACCAATGCGCTCATTACCTGACATCATTGCTCTGCAAGCTTTCAGCATTTTAAACTATGTGTTAAAGGCACGCTGGTGAGTTTTAAAAGGGGGATTCAAATCAAAGTGCAAATTTGTTAATGAAAAATCCTGCTGTTTAACACGTTTATGTACTTGCCAAAATGAGATGAGGCGGAACTGCTCTAGCTCAACAGATCTGCTGAAAAAGAATGACTTTTTTTCAACAAAATATCAGTGAGATTGTCATTTAATACACTCTGGAATGATTATTTCCTGAAGTATTTCCTGAAGGAGTATAATGACTTCTTGGGAGTTTCCACTGGTCACCTTATCAGTTAAGTAAAGAATAGAATTTTTCAAAGCTGACACTGTTTTCGACCTCTGAAAATCTTGGACCACATCATTAGTGAAACCCTTTGTGAATCCACAGAGCAAAAACAATCGTCTCTCTAGTTCGCTTCACTCTTTTAGTGTAAACAAAACAAACTACTTTTGCAACAAGCCTCTTGGAAAGAATAATCCTATTTAGCCAGATGTCTGCCTTGTCAGTCTTACTAAGGTCTGGAGAGACTTTTGCCAAAAAATTGGTAGAGCAAGATCTTTGTTCATCCTGCCATAGCCTTTTTATTGGCTATTTAAAAATCTGAAAATGTCTACAAACAAAACCTCTGGATGATTTTCTATAAATACTTTGGAATTGGTCTCCCATGTGTAATTTCATTGGTTTTACAGTAAGAACATCCTCAGCCCACTGAATCTTGGCCTTTTACACTTGAAATGCTCCCAACTTCAGAGGTCTCAGAGGTCTGGCTACACAAAATCTCTAAAACAGAGCTCCACTGCTACAGAAAGTGCATTCTTACTGATAAATTAGAAGTCAAGGTTTCTCTATTTTAACAAAAATCTCAGGTTTACCCCTGAGCCCCAAAACTGAAAAAAAGAAAACAGTAAAACATTGTCAGAAAGCTACAAAATATATCTGAATACATCGATAAATAATACTGTGTGTACTGTAAAAAGAAAGAGGAATCACTGAATAAACACATAGAATAGTAGGTGAAACACTTTAGCCAAAATGAAGCTAGTGAAAGATAAAAAGAAGAGTGGAATAAATTAAGTTTTGATGTGGTTTATCAGCTGACTGGTGTTAAATGAAAATAAAGTATAAAGCTTTTATTTCTTTATACTTTCCAATTTTAATTATCTAACTCACAACATTGTTTATTGATGTATATTTCTGACTCGCCTGATAACCTCGTACAACATTTTGTCTGTTTTGGGGCTCCATATTTAGCACTAATCTTCCAGCTTCAGCTGCCTTTTCATTTTCAAATTTTTAAGATGAGATGATTTTGATGTGAGACAGCTGAGACCAACCTCCAAAAAAGAGTCATTATAATCCTTCAAATAAATCATTATCATTTCAAAGTCTGATATTCTAAGATGGACGTAAATACATAAAGATTTCCCATGTGTGCTTACCCGTGAGTGTGACCAGGCAGACCAGAAGCCCAACCAATGTTTGCAGGCTGACCCCCATGGAAAGAGCAAGGGCCTCCACCCCTCCTGTGGGACAATGGCCGGCAGGATGGCAGCTGCACACTCTGATCGTCAAAGTGCTGGTGCTGGAGAGGGCTGGAGAGCCGCTGTCTGTCACCACCACAGGCAGAAGGTACTGGGTTCGATCCTTGCGGGTGAAAGTACTCCTGCGTGCCACGATGCCGGCTGTATTGTCTAAAAGTGATGTCAAGAGGGAGAGGGGCACTTTTCAGTCTACTTGAAAAAAAGATGAGTGCTGCTTGCAGTACGAGCACTCATGTGGGGGGAGGGGGGAGGGGGGGATTCAAAAATAAGATGAATAACACGTGAAGTGACACGTAATGGGATTCAAAATACAATCCAAGCTCTCTGAAGGGCCTGAGCACCTTGTCAAATCTAATTTTCAGTGTGTACAAAAGTAAATTTGGAAAATCTACTTCGGTTTCGGGTGCACCTGTTAGACTGGTGCACATAAGACTTTAGCAAGGTGCTGAACAAAAACTTTTTTGGGAGACAAATATGCCTTTTGGCATATGGAAATGTGTTTTATTAAAAGTGTTCCTTCTTGATTCATTATTCATCTCCTAGTTGCTGACTGGACTGCTGTGCTTGCCTGGCTAACCACCCAGACACTGCACCTGCATACATTTCATTCTGAATTATGCGATACATTCAAACATCCCTCTGCTGCACACTTTAACAACACTGTTTGTTCGATTTTTACTGCCCATTTTCATTATAAACTTTGAAAAAGGGTTGACTGCCCACTGACTACAAGGCAAACACTCTTTCAATTTACTTACTTGAGAGGCTGTCAGACACAAAAACCACAACCCACTGAAGGATTTCATTCCAAAATGCTCCCCAACACTTGTGGATACACAGCTTTCATTTAAATTCAAATGCTTGTAGTCATAAAATATCCCTTCACTCTGCCTTTTTCACACAGTTAAACCACTGCTCACATAGGCTGC
This sequence comes from Toxotes lorentzi, assembly GCA_037833715.1. Lineage (NCBI taxonomy): Eukaryota > Metazoa > Chordata > Actinopteri > Toxotidae > Toxotes > Toxotes lorentzi. Next base: position 4,341,492 of record JBBMJY010000013.1, read on the forward strand.
AGTTTAGCCACAGCTCACCATCATTATTTCAGCCACCAAACAGAGCTTTGGCTACTGAAGTATGGCTTTCGTCTATTCATTTTTTAAGCCATGAAAAGAAAATGTCAGTAATTTCCAAGTGAAATTTGTTTGTATGAGAAGTATAATAATACAAATTTAGTTTATTCTTAGGGAGCGGAGAAAAAACAGCAGTCTGCTTTTTGGGGTTGGTCCGCTGACAGTGAATCTGTGACTGACTCTGTTGTTGTATATATCTTGCAGTCCGGTTGGCTTGATTGCTGTCTTAGCTTCCTAAAACAGGAGTACTCATATCAAAGTGGTAGAGGTCCAGTTGCAAAATTTCCAGAGTGTTATGGGTCCAGGAAGGCTGAATTAAGTGTCATATTTAAGGTCTAAAAGCTTGGGAACTGTGCACACAAAGCATATTTCTGTATTAGTGACTGTTGTCATCTTTGTTGTGTAGCCACGTCCTTATACCTGGGTACAAAAGGTGTGATGGATGTAGTGATGTAAGTGAGAATGAGTTTGCTGCGCTCTGAATTTTTTAATGCATTCATGGTTAAAAATTCTGCTCCACTGCCCAGTCTTGTTGTCCAATTAATTTTACAGTTCCTCTGGTGGTAGCTTGATACGATGATTTCAGCTGGTTTAGTTTTGTGGTTCTTACCTCCGTACTCTCAGAACAGTTTGGTTTAAAATGAGCATGTTTGCTGTCGTAGTGTTATTTTATCACTCTTCACAGTGGCCAGCTGTTTCGCTGTAAATTACACACACTGATCTTGTGCTTCTTTCAGAGAGTACTCTCAGACAGTACTACTCATCCTTAAGTGCACATTTTGTCGTCAGCCTCTCTTTCCTTTGCATGGCACTTTTTAAACATGCCATTTCACTGTTTTTTTTTTTTTAAAACGTGAACATCTGAAAAATGACAGGTAAGATGACAAGATTGCTTCCTGTCATTCACAAGCAGTCTGGGTCAGGTTGCATTGAAATTCTGTTAAGTGTCCAAATTACATTGTATTTTGGTCTAGATTTGGGATATATATGTGTGTGTGTGTGTGTGTGTGTGTGTGTGTGTGTGTGTGTGTGTGTATATATATGTATATGGGATGTCGAAGAATTTATTTCAGCTTTAACAGTGTACAGCACTAAGCTGCTATGGCCTGATATGCTATACGCAACCCTCTGTGGGATTAGGAAGAATAGTAAATATATAGCCACAGAGGTATTATGTGTGCCTCATTATCTAAGTGAATATAACCTTGATTATCTCTGATAGTGAAGTTTGGATTGATGTGCTTCTCAGGGACCATAGAGAAGTAGAAGTGGTGTCCCTCCACAGGGTCGTCAGGATCAACAGCGCCGAGCAGCTGAATAAGCTGAGAGACACAAAGACACATTGCTGAAAAAATAAGAGCAACACAAGCAGTGACAAATACACAACTGATTTTCTAGGAAGTGTCTGTAATCATATGAGGCCTTTTTTCTTTCTTTCCCAGAAGTATGACACTCTCAAGAATCTCGTTGAATGTAATATGGTATAGTACTGCACAATGGTCAAATAGGAGCTATCAGGTGTGTGTAAAAGGATGTATAGAATAACAGAAGTGTTCAGATGTAATGTAATATAGCATAATATGAAAACTTATTTTGTCCACATTCATGAGAATTCTGACTGTCATACTGCTACACAGTAAATCAAAAACATCAGTGCATCATAATATACATACTTCTCCTGCCTGTGTCCCCTCACAGATATATGGCTGGTAATCTCTTGCAAGCCTTGGTACATTGTCGTTTATGTCCAGCACTTTGATGAACACCACCACAGAGGAGGATAAATGGTTCTGTGCTGCAGTAGTGAAGATAGACATTTGCTGGAGTCCACTGGGTGCATGTATCATAAATGCTTTGAAGAAGCTCTGTCAAAATAATACTTAAGACTGATAAATGTTTCTTCTTCTCGAATCACGACTTTTGCAAACACACACAAAAAAAGGATGTTGACGTTACACTGCTTTCTCCAAAGCAAGACGATAGACTGAACGGTAAAAAATAGTAAGTAAATCCTTATGAGGAATTTCTCTAAACCAGTGGTTCCCAACCTTTTCTTAGACGTACCCCCATGGCACTGTCAGCTGAACTGAAGTACGCCTTCATCAGTGCCATCTGTTATGTTGAACTGATTTCAAACTGGATGTCATTTGGCACTTTTAATTAAAAATGGCCATTGTGGCCTACAGTATTAGTAAACACACTAATGTGTCTGAAGTTTCATTCATTCATTATTTTAAAAAAAATTTTCAAATCACCCCATGGGGTCACTGCTCTGGACCATTTTTTTTGTCAACCACAAACAATGGTAGGGTTAAATGTGCAATAACAAGATAATATTGTACAAGACATGAGACTCTCCTTACTTGTTTCCTTGGCTTCAACAGTCACATTGTGCCAGTTTGCAGTCTCTCGGTCCAAAGCTCTAGCGACAATTATGGTCCCATTGTTTGGGTCTATTTTGAAAGCTTTTGTGCCATCGCTCCTTTTGTCAATTGAATATCTAGAAGAAAAATCACAGAGACACACATTTAGCAGGCAAGGTTGTTTTCTGGGCAAACAAAACAGTGCGATGCCACAGGGAGATTAATTAGGCAAACTGCTCATTTTTTTAATCTGTTGACAGATATCCAACAAAGAGAGTACACACACAAGCTAGTGTGACAGCGACAACAGCTCTGTCAAAACAAAGCCCCTCACACAGATGGCATAGACACAGTTTATGTGTATTTCTTCACATATTTTAATTGAATATTATTTTTAATCTGGCCACAGACTCTTTCTATTTGTCATAAGTGAGGAAATATAATTTAAAAGAGTGAGACAGGGAATCTTGTAAACATACAGAAAAAGAGAAACTTTGTTCTGTCTTTTTGAAACTGAATAATAGCTTTTCTACACAATGTTACACGTGGTGCTGCTGTTGTGATGAAATACACATCCCTGTGACTAGTTGTGTGATAGTGGGCGACAAGTTAGGGCCTGCAATTTTTTTATGTAAAAATAATCTAAAAAAATAAATAAAAATCATATATTTATCATCCACTGAGCAAACAAGTAGAAATCTTTATGAAGGAAATACTCAGGTCCTGAAACACCACCAAACATTTAACACTTGTTGATGTTTGTGATTATAAATCTACGGTGAATTAGGGTACGCAGGAACAAAATCACTGAATAATGAATCATTTCTGTGAGCCTCTTCGCTGATGACAACACAGAAAATAAGCCCCCCAAAACCCCTAAAATGTCAGCCTGAATTTATTAATCAATGAGGCACTGTCACCAAAGGGACAGTAATAGACACTAGGCTGAGGATGATATGCAGCACCTGCCACTCTTAAGCTCTGCAGAGATGGACTACAGGCACCGGTAGTGCTGCTGTTTCCTCTGCAACGTGCTCCACTTGCAAATGACTGCAAATCTCAATTCCATATGCCACCTCGTATGGTGCTTTATTACATTCCCACGTCCTAACCACGTCGCTTTGTGATAATACCACGGCAATAGATAGAAAAGCCTGTGAGGTATAAAAAAAAAAAAAAAAAAAAAAAACCGCCATACTTTCTTCAGCAGGGCTCATTTCCTACTAAAGTAATATGAGATAAATATGACCATGTACAGGGTATCCAGAGATCAAGGGTAAAAATGGATGTACCGAGCCAGTGTTTGAAATGGAATGATTTTTCACCCTGTGGAGAAAGTTGTCTAGGGCAGGCTGTCTAGGGATGTTCCTCCCCCCCAGCCTGGGTATCTACCTCGTCATTATCACTCTGGCAGCTGGGTGGCAGATGCCATTCTTCCTGGTTTAGATGGTTCACATTACCTGATGGGATTGTTGACTGTGTCAGTGTCTCTGGCACTAACACTGCCAACCACAGTTCCCACAGCTGCATTTTCAGGAACTTTCCACTCGTAGGCTGGTGAGAGGAAGACAGGTGGCTCGTCCACATCTTCCACAACAATCTTGAGCGTTGTCCTGTCCCTGAACTCCTCCAAAGTCAGAAAACGAGTGTCCACATGGTCATTTACTGCCTCTGCAGCCATAACAAAACGCCTCTTTGTTTCGTAGTCCAAAGGCTGTGAGGGAAAAAAATATCTTTTACAGTTCATATTAATACAGTAGCTACTGTAAGCAGAAAATATCTTGACTAACCATCATAACTAAGAAAGCTTAAAGAGAAACAGCTTTACAAATATGCTTTGCCAACCTGTGCTTAAGATAGATGATTCTTCCACTGAGCGCTGGACACAACCCAGACTGGAAGTTAAAATTGTTTAGTAAATGTCAATAAGCTACCAGCTGTGAGCACGCACTTAAATAAAGCTGTGTTTTCGATTAACATTATGATGCTAGTAATAAGAAAACAGCATGCAAACCATTACTGTGTTCCCAAAATGATTCAGAGATGGAGTCAATAATGTTTTTATTTTATTTCATTATCACAGAATCTAAATTGAAATCTCCTGTGCTATAAAGGAGAAGCAAACTCTGTGTGGAAGAAAGAAAGTGTGAGGCACAAGCAAATGAAATTTGACATTCAGCTACATTCTGCATTTGAGTGTTCTCAATTAACTGAGATATATACAGGACTTCCTGACTTTACTAAATCTTTGAGCATTTGTTTAGCTGTAGGTGGTCAGGGTTACCCAATTACAGGGCTTCCACCACGTATTTTTCTGTTTGGGTCTGTCACTCAGTTTACAGCAGCATTTTGCACAGAATAGAGGAATGAATGAGATCTAGCTAGCTGCCTTGTGTGGGCCTCAAAAAAGCAGTAGTTTCACATTTTGGGAATTACGTTCATTCACTTGACTTTCTGCAGTCTTAGAATCTCCATACATTTTCAGGCAGCTGGCAAAGGCTTTAAGGAGCTACTGCCTCTGCCCAACAAATAGTCCAGAAAAAGGAAAATCATAAAACTGCAACTTTGTTGTTAAAAAAATAAATAAATAAATACAGGGTGTTAATTAGTTAACTTTAGAGGTGCTGTAGGAATTGTTTGTTACCTTTGACTAGTTGATTTCAGTCTTTATGCTAAGCCTAGGAAACTGTTTCCTAGCCAGACTTTCAAATAAAAAGTTTATTTTGGACTTATTACCCTATTTTTTTTTTTTATAATTTCCCTTTATTACAAAAGTAATATGATTTTTATGAACCTAAATTAGTGTGAACAGACTCTAGAAGCATAATTGCCTGAGTATATGTGGTTTAACGTTGCTGTTCTTGTGGCTGTGTCTGCCAGCTGCCTGTGTGTGTGCATCCTTTCATGGTTCTTGAGCAGTGCCAGGTTATGCTGCCATACCTGATATCAGGTGTAATGATTTTGTAAATTTTGCTTGCATCGGTGTCTGTAATAAAAATGAAATCTTAAACACCAGTGTTTTAACAGAACCTAATGGTCTTTGTGCCCACCCACAATATGATTCCTGGATACAACACTGCTTGAGGCATTAGATTAAAAATTTATATAAATTAAATTGATATAAAAATAAAAATATATACAAAATACAGCTGACACGGAGAGAAATGCTCAGTAAATGTATTCACCTTGGCTAGCAGAACCACTCCCTCCTGCGTCACTGGGTCTGTTCTGATGATGAAAGTGGAGCTTTCCTCCAGGTCATCGTTCAGGCTGTAGGACATTTTGGCATTGATGCCAATGTCTCCATCTTCTGCCATAATCCTGCCCACTGTGGTGCCCACAGCTGCATTTTCAGGGATGGCAAAGGTGTACAGGTCTGAAGAAACAAGGGTGTTCAGCATCAGTCTTTCATTCTGACACCATTAGCTTGAGAAGGTGAATGTTGGAATAGGATATCAAAAGGAATACGCAATATGGATGATACCAAATTTATATTTTTCAAGCGCATAATGACAACTCACATTTGGAGAAAAACAACAAATAAAAAAGTTTCATCACTAGCTCGTCGCTTACAGAGCATGACAGTGAGTTGCTAATAGCTAGTCAAGAGTTTGCTTGTGTGTAAAGTGATAAGAACAGAGAACATTGTGGTGAAGGGTCAATTTGTGCGAGTCACAGATAAGTTGTGGCAACTCCACATAATCCCAGCGTAAGTCTAATAAGAAGATGAGAAAATGTGATTGTGTCTTTGACCGACTCCATTTGGATGGCTGCCACAACTGGGAGGAACTCAACAGGCAACCAGCTGCTCCTGAAAAAAAATCCCTCTGATAATAATTTGCAATTATGTGACAAAACATAGGGCACAGTTCAAAGTGAAGCATGGTCATAGAATATTTATAAGGCCTTTTTGACTGAACATAGAATTTACGGGATACAGTAGCACCTGAAATGAATGTGACATTAATAGTTAAACGTACCATCCTCAGTCTCATTTCTGCAGAATTGATTTTTTCCCAGGGCATTCATTTAGTGAGGTTTATCGCTGAGAGGGCCAGGTTTGTTTCCAAAGGTCATGACAAATGTCCTTTCATGTGTGAATGATTAAATTCATCCAGTGGGTGACGCATGTACACATGCACGGACAGATGAACAGAACATCCCCATCTCCTCTCCCGTCTCTTTCACCCCCCCCCCCCACCCTCTCTTTCTCATTCTTCGACTGTCTCCTTTTAATTTTGGCTGCCGGCTGAATAACAAGATGCGCACAGCCGAATGTGGCGCTGGCAGCGCAAACCACCCACCCGAACTAGAGAAGTGTAATCAAATAAATACCTCTTAGGTATAATATTAAACACGTCCTCGCAGTCTGCAACACTTTGTACTCTTCCATTGATTCCCTGAGTGTATGTGCAGTCTGATGTTTGCATCAGAGTGACTCATATAAGTGACTCACGGTGCTGGAATGTGGGTCCATTGTCGTTGACATCAGTCAGGCTGACGGTGACTGTGGTGGAGGAGGAGTAACCCCCGCTGAGGCCCAGCATATCTTTCACCTGCACCACCACTAGGTACTGCTCCCTGGCCTCGCGGTCCATGTTTGGCCAAGACGTTACAATAATCCCTGCAGGTGGAGGAGACAGACAGAGAGGAGATAGACAAGAGGAGACCCAGGGTTCATTAAAGGCAGCAAGTGACAGCATTAAAGACAGCATCAAGTGTATCTGTGGGTGGATTTCTATGTTGTTTTTTTGTTTTTTTAACCAAATGTAAGCAAACAACTTTGCCTCAAGTAGTCTTTGAGAGCACCATGCATTACGTGCAATAAAACTGCACCACAATAAACTTGAAGTCTGCAAATTTAATCAATACAAAAAGAAATATCAAGAGGGCTGTCAGATGACTTAATGCTTCCTCTGTCTGGCCAAAGTGGAGGCAACAGTAAACACATGAGCAATTTGAATCAAGAGAATTAGATGGACCTGCCAAAGTTATGTTATTTTTTGCTTTAGTTGTGATTTGAACCACTGGTTTGTCTTCAGTAATCTTGTATTTAGACTGATGCCCACAAGATCTAGACAGCCAGCTATCACTGTTGAATTGTGAACATATCTGATTTGTGCCAAACATAAAGCATCTTGTGGATTTGTGTATGCCACATGGTCAGGTAACAACGCTAAAGACCATCTGGTTATTTGTTTGTGTGTCTGTCTTTCAGTACTTTCATACCTGTCAGTCTCAAGCCCATTCATCACCAGGACTGTGAAAGTGGCCATACAGTGCCCATATCACTGCAGTGCAGTGAAGAAGCTCATTGATGTGTTTTTAATAGTTTGCTTAAAAATCCCTCAAAATACCATGAAGTAATCCTCAAATTACACTTTAGGCTTAGATTAGTCTTAGATTAGGGCATTTAGCATGGTGGCCATAGACCCTTGAATATATCCATTAACTATTACCCTAAAATACCTTTAACAATACATTCATTTCATTATTATTAATGGATAAATGGAGTTTTAAGGGAGCAAAAAAAAAAAAAGGACAAAGACAAAATAAAGGAGTTTCTTGTCTCAGTGACCTAAAATTAGAAACATCTTTGTCCCTCTGCCTTTTTTATGGCCTCATTTATAAATAAATTTTAAAATAGTAATTAAAAATAAATTCTAAATTTGCATAGCCCCCACTGATCATAACTAAAGGTGAGTTCAAACTAAAAGCTGTCAGAGATACCCGTCTTCGGCTCCACAGAGAAGTAGGGCTCCCCCTGCAGGATGGAGTAGATGAGCTTGGCATTGTTTCCAAACATGGGATCATCAGCATCTGTGGCTGTCACCTGGGCCACTGTGGTCCCTGTGGGGGGGAGTCGGAGTTAGCTCAGGCAGCAGTTCCAGTCGACGGAGAAATAAAGTGATTATGCCACAGTCCCGCAGGGTTTGTCTGGCTCACGGAGGGGGTGGGGGTGGGGGGTGGAAATGGAAGAGGGGAGGAGGTAGGGTTAGAGGAGGGATGTTGACAAAGGGGCGGGGGTTGGGGAGGTAGCAGTAGGGAGCAGTGCTGGCCTTTCACAACTCAGTCAGGCTGTGCAGGTGTGTGTGACAACCTCTCCAGCACTATAGGAACATCTCTCTCACTATCCACCTGACCCCTGTTTTCTCTCCTCTGATTCGGTTTTAACTCTCCATCTTTCACACTTACTGCCCTTTTCTCCACTGACCATTTCTTTCTCCTCACCATGCTCTCCACAGTATCCTTCCTTCCCTCAGTCCTCTTTACTGCAGTATTTCTCGTTCATCTGGTCTCCAAGCTTCCCCTCACACTTTCTATTTCTGAGTCAAATGGATTATGATTTATTAGAAGTTAAATATTATGCTGCAAAAGCAGATTACATATAAATTGAAATGGTAATGTTTGTGGTATGAAAAGGGCAGTGGTTATAATAACATTATTTAAGAAATTTAGCCATAAAGGCATCCAAGCAACGATACAGAATCTAATACTTTTAACTTCCTGAATGGGGACAGATGACAGACATTCATATAACCTTTTGTTTATTGGCTTCAGTCAAGATTTAAGTTAAGAAAATTAATCTGAAAACTATAAAGCCAATAAAGAAAGTAATACCTTTTTTTTATCTGTAGAAAAGAGGAAAGTTTAAATATTTATAAAAAGAAACTCTCACTATGAATAATATTTTATACTTCTCTGGAGGACATACCACATGGTGAAAATCATAGCTACACGTGAATCTTAAATAATGCCATTGTTCAGCCTATGCCAGATCTAACTACATCACTAAAACCATGGCAAAAGGCTATTTCAAAGTTATTTCAGTGTGGTCTGTGGGGAACCGTGATTTCTGTGCAAAATTTCATGGCAACTCATCTAACATTTGTCAAGATACATCAGTCTGAACTAAAGTTGTTGACCAAATGACCGACATTGCAATTCACTGCATGACAAAACAATCAGCAGCAACATCTCTTTTCAAAATCAGTGGAAATACTCTCAGTAATTCACAGACCTTACTGTGAACTGGTTATATAAGGACCATTTATTTGTTATGATGTAGTTCCAGTGAAAGCTGTTTACAGCGCGTGAGGTTTGTGAATTATTGTGTGAAACACAAACATAGATTTTGGAAGGACATGTCACTGTTGAAAAATTTAATTCATCTCTGTTGTACTGTGGTGGAGGCAGATCATTTTTGTTGTTATTGGTTTTTGGGTGGGGGATTTGCATGAACTGAAGCTTTAAATCTCATTCTGTCTGTATCTTCAGCTGCTAAAGGGAAAGTTTTCCCTCATCTTTTTCAAACTTACCGGTTGGACACATCTCGGGGATGCTGGACACATACGGTTCGTTCTGGAACTGGGGGACATTGTCATTGATGTCCTGCACCTTGATGATAAACTCTGACTGGGGCTCCTCTGGTTCATTGGACCTCCTGTTGATAGCCTGGGCTTGTAGGACGTAAAAGGCCTTTTCCTCACGATCAAGCTTCTTCAGCGTTCGGATCTCACCAGAATACTCATCTATCTCAAACACATCTCCGGCGCCTTCCCCTGATAATATGTACTTGATAGAAAACTCGCCCCGGTCAGAATCAGATCTGAGCTGCAAAAAGAGGAGGGGTAGCTTTATTTTATATATATATATATATATATATATATATATATGTTTTTCTTAGGTACCTAGAACACATGTTTTTCAAAGGGAAGTACCATACCAAGGACATGGAGGACATTCAATCTGAGGCTGTACCTGGCCAATAACGCGAGGAGTGGGATCTTCCTCGGGGACAAACAGCTGTTTCCAGATCCAGCCTCTCTTCAGGCGACGGTGCAGATGAGTGGACCCCTGGGCCAATTGCTGGGCTTCCAGACCCTGAGTACCTCTTATATTGCTCAGCACCCCGCCAGGAATCATAGAAAAGACCGTCACCACAGCCAAAACACTCGGCGTGCTCATTTTTACTGTCCATCCGTGCATTTCATCTGCACTTCCCATGGTTAGTGGTCAGTAGATGGAGGTGCCACTGGTCTAGTGCTACCAATTCATTTGACAGGCCAGTAATTCATGATCCCGGCTGTGCTGCATCCCATCTTGTTATGATGTGGTTTTTATGCATGCTCATGTCCCTGAAATAAAAGTTAACAATTTAATTAATGGCAGCAGTGAGAAATTTCCAGCAGGGCACAGAGATTGCAAAATGAGGAAATTGAAACATGTAGCAGTGTAGTACGATCCAAAAATCAAGTGTTTAATTACACAAAGCTATAAATGCGTGTTAAGGACTCTGTTTGTAATCACAAAGCTGAATTCAAAAATGTAAAGGCTTCGTGTATCTATTTGAAATTAAAAGTTTAATTTGAGTATATAAGGGAAATCTAACTTGAGGAGTTTACATGCAGTAGATAAAAAGATGACCGCTGTATCAGTGATCACCAGACAGTGCTTGCCGTTGCTTGGGGGAGGGCTCTATTAAATTTATATGATTTTTTAGTTTTTGGCCTGAAGGTTTTCTTTTTCTTTTCTTTTTTCTTTTTTTTTTTACCTTGGGCAGTTCACCTTTGTACCATTTAAGGTTATTAACTAGACTTAACCTGCTAAAATTTCAACAAAAACTGGAAAAAGGGTTTTTTTCTAAAACTTTTAATAAGTAGTGTCTGTCAAACCCACTGCACAACAATATTTCAGATGAATAACAAATCCGAGCAACAAAGGCAATAAAAATTCCATTTTTGAGAAAAAGACAAGCCCTTTGTCCGAGCTCTCCTCTTTTTGTTTTGCATCCTGCAGTCCTGCAAAGGCGGATGAAAAATCAGCCTTCTGTTTTAAATTCAGACAAGGCCCTGTATTGTGTTTCACGGAGGGGAGCAGGGCCTTAACATCATTCCTTTAGCATGACACTGCACTCTGCAGCTGACTAATGAAGACTTCTAATGAGATCAGTGTCTCCCCAGACATGGAAAACAGAGACACACATGCCTCTGAAAAACTATGAATCGAATCGATGCAAGATCAGGGTTAAGAGTGTAAGGACAATGAAAGTCAGATAAGACAGCAAATTAGTTAGGGCCAGGGGTTAAAGTGGACCGGAACGATCTGGAAAGGCATTCAGGCACCTTCGATTAATAAGTAAATAAATCTGATTGGCAGTTTCATACATAATAATGTGAGCCAGTGGACCGTCAAAAAATCTATAAAGTTTTTACCAGTTTTGTCTGTCTTTTTACTGGACCTCTCCAGGTGCCTGTCATTCAGAGTCCACATGAGAATGTGCTGGGGGCAGATTCAGGGCCTGCGCCCAAAGACATCACAGAATCATGTTTGTTTGGGTCAAGTCTGTTGGATGTTGTTTCTCTGTGCTGTCCTTGTAGAGTTTTGTCTCATAAAGAAAACTTTATACAGCTCTCCAGTCAACCAGCAAACCATACTTCAGCACTCAGTCGGATCAGTTGTTATTAAGGGCTAGAAGTCAAAACAGCCATAACTCTAAACCATTTTAATAATAATTTTTTTTTGACACTGTAATATCAGCACATAACATGTTCAGTCCCACAATGTGTCCACTTCCATCCAAAGTGCTGCACAGGAACGCAGGTGCATGCATTTTTTGCATGGGTGGTCCTGGTGGAAATTTTAAATATAGAGTATACTGCAAGAAGTTGCTTCAGCAGTTAGAGAAGTTGCAGTATTAATGCTTTAACAGCTCATAATGTTCATGTTTAATCTTGTAAAAGTAAATTAGCTGTCAAGACCAATTTGTAATGAGCTTGTAAAATCAATTACTGATGCGGTAATTCATTCATTGACTTCATTTCTGAAATTCAATTTCGATACAGAACGTGAATGAGAGTATGTGTTTGTGCTTATGTATGTTTTTACGGGCCGTACTCATATCTCCCAGCATTGTGGAGTGACATTCCAATTAGTGGCCAGTGAATCGTGAGGTGTTATGGTCTTTCATAGGGCTGCCAAGCACGCGCCCAAACTGAACACCTTGAGCCAAAACTAGACAACGGCCCTCAATGATTATACTCTGAGTATCTGCTCAGCTGCCAACATGCCAAGAAGTGTGCTTAAAAATCTTCCTGGGGGTATCAGGCTCTACTGATGTGGTTGGAGTAGTGCACAGGTCAACAGATGTTTAGGTGCCAATTTAACAAGATGGAGCCTTTCTAGAAATAAGTGATGAAATTCTGGGAAAATAATGGGTATGCCAAAAAAAACCCCTCCCAGCTCTGGGTCTGTAAATAGCAAAGGTGTTAAGGAGCGAGTAAAACACATGTCCGTGTGTGACAGCTAGCTTGATAGCGCTTGATAATAATGGCGACCCTGCCAAAGTATCAAATGTAGTCATAGATTTGCTGCATACAAGCCTTTTATAATACAAACCCATCACTTATCACTTACAGGTGTATAGGTTTGGAGAAAAATAAAGAGAACCTAAGAATGTTCAAATACAACAACTATTGTACTCTATGGTCAATTTTCTCCTTTCAAAAGAGATTCTCATTTCTACATGACATGCAGTACATGCAGAGTGCCCTGTGGTTGACAGCCATTCATTACCTCTAATAGGCCTTCCTCCCATTTCCTGCAGACCTCCTGTAGCCTGTATGTACAGTACGCTACTCTGCCACATGACAGAATGACAATGAGCTGCAGTCTCACAATGTTAAGCACTAGATGCACTGAGACCGTCACATTATTTTCCTATATGGTGATGTGTTCTAGCTAATAAAATGTTGTTCTGTTGTAGTAATGGTTTCAGGATGCTATTAGAATGTGTCTAATGTGCCAACGCAAATGTTGAAGCACAGCAATAAAGAAAAAGCGGTTTCTACTTGACATTGTGGATGACACGCTGGTATCAATATGTCCTGCTGCTAACTGCTATGTAATGCTGACTTTATATGAGCATTAATTATGTTCTTTTTCATGCATTGATCTTCTGACTTGGTCTTGTGTATAATCACTGAAAAAGAAAGGGACAAATGTGGAAAAAGTGAAAATATTTAAAGTTGAACGTGACATTGGATCTAAATATAGACTCAACTATTTGCAGACTTGAACTTGGTGGAAGAAAAGCCTCACTTCTTTAAGATCACCCTTCCAAGACAAAATGTTCTTAATTGGTCATTTGGGAGCCTATCATGGGACTCGCTGTTTACTGTTCAGCTCCATAAAACAATGACACTGACATGTAGTTTATGTTTCCTAATTCAAGACCTCAAATGAGACCAGAGACTGAGCTAGAACAACAGGGGGATGTCAAGTCATCATGTACTTAGTAAGTAATTTGTTTGATTTTGTTATGAGCACAAGTGGAAATCATTACTGTTTAGCAAAGTGTCTTGAATTTCCACTGACATTTATCAGCGATAGCACTGCATCCTATTATTTGTCTCCTCTTTTCTTTGTGGAAAACAATTAACTGATACTGCCAGAAGAAAAAAAAAACACCAGTGTATTTAAAGTACAGGCAAATATCTTTAAAGACTTAATTAGGAGGATAAAAAAGAAGTTTTTGACCACATTTTCACATCAAGTTTCAAAGAAAATCGGACAAAGACAACATTTTAAGAGCAAACAACCATCAGAATACTGAAGCTGAATATACACAATGCTGTTATGTTTACTCCCCCAGTCTTTTCAGTCATGTCGCCTATGGGCCTATAGTTGGGAATGTACTGTAATGCCTTGTTGTGTTAGCATTATCCATACATATTAGTGTCTTACCAAGGTTTTCTCCTCAAATACTGAGTTCTGCAGTGGCAGAGTGAGATTCCTCATCTAAAGAGAGGTCATGGAATTTCTTTTCACGCAGTTTCCAAAGATGGAATCCAGTGAAAGCTTGTGTTTTGTTGCCACATACTACACGCCAGTACACAGGTCAGCTGCTCAGTAAGAGGAGAAAACAGTGTGTGTATTTCAATTAATAAACTGTCACATTGTCAATAGAGAGGCCACACTGATGCAGAAATGTTTGTCACAACTACATCATTTCACCACACTTAATTAAACCCACTTGAAAACATTTCTTTAGCAATTTGAAACATCACTCATGGTTATTTCAGAAGGCACAACGCTGCTAAAAAGGCCAACAGCCATTTCAAAAGATGCAAGGAATTTTCTGACTTCTTGCTGTGACAAATACAAAGAACCCCTGGACTCATTTGGAATTGATTGTATTCAGTTATTGTGAATTTCTGCTGCCGCTTTTGTGCTGAAAACCTCTTGTAGTCCTGTTTGTATTCCACTGCAAATTCCATCCAAGATAATATGTAAAATTACATCTAATTATCTTCTGACAAAAGATAATCTCTTATGGGCTGTATAGCATCCACCACCACACCCACCTGTGTGTGAGATTCTGTTGTCCCCCAAGCCACTTGTCACTGGCCGCCATCAAGAGAGATCATCGTGGGGTCTGAGGCAACACAATCTGCTTAACTAAATACCCTGGTACTGGAAAGCCATTCAGTCACCACATAAGCAGAAGCGAATGCGTGTGGTTCTCACAATGCGTAATCCCCTCCACTGACGACCTCCCCTTTTCTTCTTCTTCTCCCCTTTTCTGTCCTTCTCAAACTTCCTGGGGAAGAACAAACACAGGCTCTATTGTCTGGGACTCGCATCTGAAGACTGCAGAACACTCAGGGCCTTCATCGCCATGCAAATAGTCACAGCCCAGACTTACAAATGGATTTCTATCTGTTAGCTCTCCGTTTTTTTTCCTCGCCATTTTTGTGAACAATCCAGTGCTTATTAGAGTCGAGCTGGAGCACAGAGGGGATGGTAATTTGCCCACTGTAAGGCCACTATTTCTGCTGGTGATACGACGACAACAGTCTGTTTTTTGACATTCAAGCCGAGGGAGCGTGCTGTTCCTGCATGCCTCATTCTGATATGGTCAGATTTAAAAATTGACCTGTCATGACTCCAAGTTGCAAAATCAGTCGAGAGATTGTTTTTTATACATATTCTCCGACTTGTTTACATGTGTTGGTGATCTGGCCGTAAAATGAATGGTGGTGGGGGGGGGGTCAACTCTACATTAACTCACACTCTCTAAATCATATGACTTCCACATTCTAATTCTGTATCCCTGTTAATTGTTAATTATCTTTTATTATATGCCAAATCACTGAGCATTTTCATATCAAAATCTCTATCTTTAAAATGTTCAAATATTTTGATGACTCTTCTTGAACATTTACATGAATTAATCTCATTTAGATGTGACCTGGGGCAACTAGCTAATCCCTGATTTCAAATAAAACCACACTTGACCACTGGCTTGTACGTTGTTAAAGCTAGCAGAGCGATATCAAGGGTGTCAGCTGGCAAAAACTTTCACTCATTTCTCCCACCTCCACCTCCCCCTGATCAAACAGTTGAGGGAGGTGTGGGTGGAGCATCTACATCTCCACAGTTTAACTCACTACAGCTCTGCATCGTGCAGTATTTACTAAGACATGCAAATTTTTGAGATTTGATTTAAATCTCTCTCATAACTAAATGCTACCCACATGTTCCGTTTCAGTCAGAAATACGTCACAACACTGAAGCTGAAGATCAGGTCAGTGGAGAGTGTAATAATAAACTGACAGTTTTACTTACTAGTCTTTTATAGGAAAAAGGTTATTTGATGACAAATAACCTTTTGGATAAAATACTCAAAGAGGATTCATGACACGCTCTTCGTAAGCATGATCACCTCTGAGGGCTAGTTACAAACCTAAACAATGCTAATGGAATAAATCATAAATAAATCATTAGAAAGCTCTAAAAGGGCCAAGGTAGCATTGTTGGGTACAAATGTCTCCAAAGTGGTCGCGCCAGCCTTCGCTCAGAGCTTTGTGACAGGGTGGAATTTGTTATTTTGGAAGTTGAGATTAGTTCTCCATGTAAACGCCACGGCTCCCATTCTGATTCCATATCAAACAGAGAAATGTCAGGACCTGCACTGTGACATTTAAAACCCCCATTGTAGACCTTGTCTAATTGAGCCTCCCTCATTATAATGATGGAGTGCGGACAGACCACTGCAAAAGAATATCAGAGATGAAAGCTGTAGTTTAGTTCCAGCGAAAATTATTTACATTCCAGCTCCCTTCTCCTCCCCCAGTGCAGCAGTGAATCACACTATCTCTCAGTCTGTGGTGACATTTCAGGACCGTCAAATAATGGGCATAGCGTAGTGGTCAGCATATTTGCAACAAGATAAAGGTGAGTCTGGTCAAATCAGCATTCACCGGGATATCATGTTGTATAAATAATATAAGCTGTAATGGTGATACACTGCTTGCTTATATCCTGTATGACTCACTATCAGTGAAGACATCATCCTCTTCACAGGAGGAACAAAGAGAAGATAATGTGACTCTGGCATTAAACTGATGATTTGTTTTTCTCATTTACCCCTCCATTCTGCGCTTCTGAGGAATGCTTTTGAATATCTCAATGAAAAACAAGTTGTTTTCTAATCAAACACTACACCAGCGTCAATATAAAGTTCACAAGTTCAGGCTGACATGAGATGAAGAACTGAACTGTTCAGGCTTCGTCATGTTAGAGGCAGATGTGCCTTTCGCAGCTTACATTTTTACTGTTGCGATGTCTCACTGTAATTGGAAGAAGAATAAAGCGTCCTTGGCATTCTGCTCAGTCCACTGTGGTGAATTTGATGAGGATGTCACATTAAAAATGCATGTTCCTCATACGTTCTTTGGCCTTTGTCTTTAGCCATGGGAAGCAGCGGACACTTATGACAAATAAGGACGGAGCTGACGCTGCCTGAGGTGGATCTCTCTATTCGACAGGAAGCATCGTCTTTTCCCAGCGTCTGCCTCCTCCACACGAGACCATGTATTTGTCCACGCCTGGGCAGATGGAGGGAAAAAGAAATTGGGTCACAATAGAAGAGCTGAATAGACTAATAAACATTACTCAAAGAGGAAAATCCAAGCAAAAACTAAATTCTTCACCTGATGAAAAATGATGATTTTGGATGAAGATTATGGTCGACGCAAACAACCTTCTTACATCACTCCGTATGTGTGTTTTTGTAGTACTTTGTTTTGTTTGTAGTCGTCTTTGAAGCAACGGCTCAGACAGCCGCCTGGTGGCCAGCAGCCAACTGTCGACCAGCTGCCAGGCCCATTACTTGTGGGACATCTCGGGTCTCCCGCATCCTCCATGAATCTGCCACAAATGAGCACTAACTCGGCACTCCTGAGCAACGAGGGAAATCTCCTGAAAGCAGACAGCAACAATTTGTTTACATGAACATTTAGAGCCATTATGTTCATTAAATATACAGCTCAAGGTGGGAAGCAACTTAAGTGCATTTGATTTACCAGTGCACTTTGACCAACGTATGTTTAACCTGAGTGTTTTGTGGAACCTTATACCTGTAGAATATTTATACAAGAGTTGTAGTTACTTTTTATTTATTGACAAAACTTACATAGGTAAGCTCATGTGTAATGCACTGCTAAAGATAATGGTTTAATTTCTGATTGGCTGGCAGTCTGCTCAAATTGTCACCTCAAACATAACCTCAACACTCAACAAAAGATATTGAGCTGCAAATGTTGGATTCATTTTTCCCACAGGCAGTGCTACATGACTCACAGATGGAGGACTTCTATGTTTTGGATGGGAATGAAACTCAACCAAAAACATGAGCAACTGTGTTAGAAAATACCTAAATCTGACAAATAGTCTGAGGTACATAGAAACATCAGGCGAGGTTAACTGCGACTACCACGGTGCTTTTCAAAGAGAAGAAAAAAAACACAGTTGAATTGTTTAAAATGTTCTGTTAATGTGGACAGAAGGAGATTACGGTGTTGAGAGAAAGGATAATACAAATCACCACTTAGATGAATTCAGTTTTTTTCAGATTCTGGGTCAGTTATAAAAGGAATCAACAACAACAACAACAAGGCATTCTGAATTTGCTTCGGCTCTGATTTGTGCTTTTTTTGTGCTGTCCGTCATACCAGTGGTTATTGTTGTATTTAGAGTAACACACCAGCAATGGAGCTGGGCGGTGAAGAGATTTTGCCCTAGTGGCTGCACAGGGTATTGTAACCACTGTGTCACATGAGATGCGTTATGAAGGATTGGGAAGTGGCCACAGTATAAGTACAGAAATACAGTATGTAAAGCATGTAAAAAAAAAATGCAGAGAAAGAATGATGACTGATGTCAAACTGTAGAGGGAATTTTACAACATTAAGGTGGGATTTTGACACATATTCTGTTGCCTATCTGCTTACAAATATAATGCACTTGCCTTGAGATTTGTCTACATGGTGTTGAGAACTTAAGTTGACTAAAAGTACAGCCACCTACGCTAGCCACTGAGGTAAGAAAATCACATGTCTGTTTTTCTATTTAATGTCAGCAAAGTTTCATCTTCTGAGAGTGAGAACTGACAGCATTTCTCAAAGGAGACACTCAAGAAACGAGCAGACTCCTCTCTGTTCTCGGGGGAAATATAGTTTTGAGTTGAACGTGTGGTATCCATCATGCTGATGAAATGCATAATTAATTCTCATCATTCCCATAATCCTTCTGCAGACTTGACCGCGAAGATGAAAATTACAAGCTGGGCCCATGTCAGCAGGCTGGGAGATATCTATTGTAGTTTTCTCACTCAGTGACACAGAAATGCAGATGATAAATCGGCAAGGTTACAAAGTATTTACACAAATAAGTTGAAAACAATTGATCCAGTGCACCACACTGTCATACCCTTAGGGATGTGGTTCCCCTGGAAGAATGCACAATCCCCCTGGCCTGGGTTCATTTGAGACGCAGATTGTGTCTGATTGATCAATGAGAACCACTGCTGAGCCATCAATCTAACAGGAGTGGAATAGGAAAAAGGGAGCATTAACATGTATAAGCTGCCGTGTCCCGACAATGTCCTCTACCTTGAGTTGGTGGGAAAGCAGCCACCTCTGGGGACATGAACAAAAGTGGTAAGTGTAAGACCTGCAACAGGAAAGCGTTATATAAGGACAACAGGGACGATGTCAACATCTCAACTCTTTTGTGATCTCATCTCTGTCACAGCAGAGGCTCCCTATCTCTGTATCTCACTAAAAATATATATCTATCATGAAGCTGCTGCAACCCCTGCACAGGTTTTTTTTTTTTTTTTTTTTTTTACACAGGTTAGAGTGTTAATAATCTCTGAATTGTAGAAAACTTGAATATCACCTTCAAATGCCCTCCCGGTAATCATCACCGTAAGTCACTAATGAAAGCATAAAATTGTTGGCACCTTTTTGGCCACCTCTGTGCTGCAGTATTTAAGACAAACAGGTGATTAATGAGTGATTTGTGCTGGTATTGCTGGTAGACAGCTGTTCCATGTTGCAGCAATCACTGGGCAGAGCAGCTAAGAAGTGTTCGTCAAGGTCTTTCTGTAAGAGTGCTTCTGAGATCCTTTACCAGGGAAATGGCTAACATTTCACGCTAGAGGATTTGACAGTTGGTACATTTTTACAAACTGCTCAGCGTACCAGTTCTACAAAAGCACACAATACAGATCCACATGCAACAAAATTCCTTAATGTCAGAGTGAAATCTAAAATCTGTAATTCTGTCATTGAATTGTGAGAGCAAATCTAAGCTGTAATGACACTGCAGCAACCGAGTCAGTGTTTCAGACATTTTTGCAAATGTATTTGAACATATATTTTTTGACATATCTCAAACCTCTAAGCTTCAGGCCTCTAGGTGGGTGTTTCTCATGGCAGAGGTTGACATTTTTTGAGAGCCAGCGTTGCCAGGAGACACATTTCTCAACTTCTATGTTGTGCTAATGACTGGAGCAGGTCGTTTCTCTGTAAAGCTTGATACAAGATGTTTTTCTCCCTTTCCTCAACAAGCACGTGTCGCATTTGTTATGTACCGTTACTGACACTTTTTCTGTGTTAAACCAAATCACAGACCTTAACCAAAGTGCTGTCAGTGCAAGGAAGAAGAAGAAGTCATGGATGTCAACAAGGCTAGATACAATCATGGATACATACAGTTAAAGATGCAACAACTAGTCCATCAACAAAAAAAATTAAGAAATTATTTAAAAAAAATCTGCGATTTTGATAATCACACAAAGGATGGAAGTTCTACCTCCAGAAATTGTTTTTATGTAACTAAACAAAGACCCTTACTAAGTCAGAGCCAGAAAACCAAGTAGTACCAGAGGGAAGGATGGTTGCAAACTAGAAACCTCTTATTACAGCCACAAGCAGCTCATCTGAGGATATTGGAAGTTAAAGTGCTTGCCAAAGGGCATCTTGACACAAGTTGACAAGTGGTGAGAACAGCATGTCTTGTTAACTTCTGCCACCCTGATTTTTGCACCTAATCATGGAGGTTGAGCAGGTGACGTTCCAGTTGTTTCTGCAACCACCCAGTCATTTTACAGAGCCTGAAAGGCAGCATTTCATTACATGCTGTGCATTGAATAACAATATTACCGCAAACTGTGTAAGGAGTTAATGTGTAGATATGTTGTTACACAGAGTAGTTTATTTCTCTGGCTGGTTTATGATAAATAATAGATGAGTATATAGATTACTACAGATTCTGACATTATTTCTTGCAAGCTGCAAAATATCTGCCGGGTGACCAAATGTCAGTTCTGGGGATATACAGTATAAGCTTAAATATTGACATTCAGATTGCAGCAGAATCAGTCTTCATAGTAGCCAGGCACAGTAATACCCAGCTTGTGGCATTATTCATTCAGTCCTGCAGTCATGCATTGGCGTGGTAGCTAATCTCTGCCCTCAAGGCACTTCAGCAGTAATGCACCTGTTAAAAAATCCCCATCCATGTCATTTTGAATTGTAAAAAGATTAGCTAATATTTTATAATGGTTTTGGGGATTTGTTGGACATTTGTGTGTTTCTCTCTGGCTGGAAGGCTGCACTGTCACTCAGTTGGTTCCAGCCCAGTTTTTTTAGGAAAATGGTTGGACCGGCAGAACAGTTGTTAAAATGATAGTCCACTTTATGCTCTGGAAATACCAAAATTCAACTCTGTAATTACGCTAACCATTAAGTAAAATTGTCTGTGTTTTACTTTACACATGACTAATGACAGAGTGTTGAGAACACACACACGGTGGTGCAGGAAAGTCTTTCAAAAGCCATTTTGTGGCCTAGTGTCACAGGGCTGCAGTTTGTTCTCTCATTTAAATTTTTTCTAATCTATTTTAGGCATGCGCCTATTTTTGGTATTCTTCTTTTCAGCTCAAACAACAGGATCATTTGAGAGTATTGTTTCTTGCTGATTATGCAGCTATGAACAACAGCACTTGGTTTTATTGGCCTAACCTTGTCGGCACTAAATATTTTTCACATACGTTAACCTTGTTGAAGGAGATGAGAATGAAACATTTATATATTGTTTTAAATGGAAGTTATAGGAGTTGTAGTAGTGACATTACATAAGCTACAAATTTGCACCTTCAAAATGGTGTTATTAATGGAACACTTGTATCTGTTTCTGTGTTTGAAGCCCCACTAATCAATTTCTATCACAAACCTGCTTTCCCTCAGGCGTCCATTGCCTTTACAATTTTAGAGTTGGTATGCTTCGTAAGCACTGAAATAAATCATTTCAAATTGAACTGATTCAAATTCAATCATGGGCAGAATGTCAGATTTTTTGATGCAACACATCTCTGGTGAGAGAAACGGAAAATATATCTGTAATACCTACAGATCAACAGTTGGTTTCATGTTGACAAATGTGCTCGACTGTTCACTAAATAAAAACTTATTTGTAAAATCAACTAGCTAATTTAACTAATGCAATCCGTCCAATTATCACATCAACAGAGAAAAAAGTGAAAACCAAATTCAGCTTTCAAGTTGCTGAGTTTTGTCACAGTAATGTTACATCCTCAAGAATTCTGTCCGTGTAGACCAGGAGCACAGGCCCACACATTAGGACAAGTCCATGTGTACATGTCCTAATGCGTGGGCCTCCTGTGTAACCTTTTTTAGAAATAGTAAATAGAGAATATGACTAATATAGACTAAGTCCCTTACAAAGGGACACCCTGACACAAGGTGACACGTAGGGGCAAGAACAGTTACACCTGTAGATGAATGTGAAATGGAGTCCAGGTAACTATACAGAGAAGTGAGCGCAGCAGGAGCACCATAAGGTAGAGAGACTGTTTTGAAAAGTGAAGCCATGCAACATCTCACAGAACTCAAAACTCACAAAAAATGTTTGGCAACATCAGTACGTCTGTCACAGTTCTGGCCACCATGAAAACTAGTAAAACATGAAGATGCAGAAGACATTGCAACAGAGATTTTTCATTATTCACTGACTGTTTAAGTACCAGCATGTTTAAATAGAAACATATGTTTAGAAACATATTTTCACTGTGGAAAAACAAAATAAAAGACATGAAGGGATAAAATGCCTCAGGAGATAAGATGGGGTGCCACGGTGGCTTAGTGTTTGCTCACAGCAAGAAAGTCGTTAGTCCAGACCTGAGTTCTCTGTGTTATCACTTTGATTAACTGGCAACCTGTCCATGGTGTGCCTAGCCATTCGTACAATGCATACTGCGATACATACCAGCCCCCGCAGCCACAAACATGTAAGGCAATAGTCATTTATTTATTTGTAAGTAATACACTTTTACAAAATACATTATATTAAATAACTTTACCCACATTTAATGTATCTATATTAAGAGAGGGGATTGCATCATGCACCACACAGACATATTTTTGTTTCATACCAACTGAATACTTAACATATTCTACAACTGAATTTTTCCTTGGCCATAGCCAGAATGCTCCCAGGCCTAGCACTGAATGTCAGTCTGGACAATTGATACGATAAACCCAATTGAAACTTTCAATCTCCCTCCTGCTGATAAGAACATAGGGAGTCTGCAGGGGGGAAGAAGGAGGGGGACTTTCTTTTCTTGACGGCCTAGTGTCAGTAACAGCAGAGTCTCCATTAGACTGGCGAGGAAAACAACATTTGGGAGCACATCTCCTGCAGTTCAGCTCAATACATTTTCCACGGCAGTACAGTTTCAGTTTTCAGAGGGAGGTGAAGAGAGGAAACCTTTGTGATTTATTGAGTTGATGTTGTCTCTGCACTTCAGAAGTCACCAACAAAATACAGTAGGTACCTTCTGGGATAAAGTAACTCTTCACTCATCAGCGTCATAGATAATGAAATCTCAATAGTGGAAAAAGTATTCAAATTTTTAACTTAAAGGGGCACTCTACCAATGATACATGGAGGGGTTTCTCTGTTTGGATTTAACATGGGCTTTTAACATGGTTTCTTCCATATCCATAAAACTCGCCAAAGTGTTCACAGTATGTGAAATGCATAGATCTGAAAATGTAAAGTACTACAAAACTGCTCTTAAGTAAATGTACCTAGTTATTTTCCAACACTGTGAAATCCTGAGTTTAACCAGGAGAGCTGCACAACAAGCACTGTACATTGTTATTTCTGGCTGAGGTGGTAGTTCCAGGAAACATTGAGATGTTCATGGCTGAGTCAGTGCCCATGATGAGCCACTCCAACAGCGCAACACATGAAAAGATCCTTGTGACGGTGAGTACATAACCATCCTGCCTCTGTCACTGTGTCCATCAGCGTATCGATCCAAGGACCTTATCAAGCAGTGTATCTGAAGCTAACAGGGTGGTGGGGATTGACTTTGCAAATCTCTACCCCCTGTAACTTTCCTTTTGATCCGGGCCAGGCCTCTTTGGTCTGTGTTTCATAATCAGCTGAGCTGAACTTGTCTACGTCTCAGTGTCTCTGTACAAGTCAAGACTGAAGCAGAGCCAGTCTCTTTGGGGTTGCCAAGTGCCACCTCAAATTTATTTTACCTAATTCTGTCACTCTGATGTGTCTGGTAGGAGAAAGAGGGCGTCTTTAGTAAAGTTTCCAACCATTTAAAAAATTAAAGTCGGTCTCATCAGCATATTCATATGTCACACAGCTTGTTGGCTTTTACATTTGTGTAATGTTTTATTGATGCACCTTGTGTAACTATTGCATCATAGATTACAAAGAATAAAAGGGCAGGAACATCAGTATCATCAGAATAAATTGAATAATTGCAATAGTTGCACTGTCTGTGGTTATTTTATGATGACAAGAGACAGAAGCATACATGAAGTCTCACGTCCTCACAGCAATCAAAAGATGACACAGAGCAATAACAAACATAGGCAGTTCCCACTGAATGCAGGGCTGCATCATTCAAGTGGAAGAGTCACTTGAGTGACACTGTTTCCTTATATCAGTCTCTTTTACACGGATTATCAGCTGGTGAGGATGCTGACTTTTTTTTTTTGCCTGGGACGTGTAACTGTAGCTTCAGTCTTCTAGCATGGTATTTTGAAAATGTATCTTTGGCCACAGCCATCTACAGTGGTCTAATAGTGATTAACACATTAATTTAGAACATAAGTAACACCATGTTGTTAACAGATTCCAGGCCATCCAAGTAAACTAAATGTTAGTGCTACACAGCAATCTGTTGAACCTGAATTTGGATAAGACTATGTTTACATACACAGAGCTGTCCTTGCTATCACTCAAGGTATTAACCCTCTTAGGCTGAGTCATACTGCTGCTTTTAATTGGCCAAAAAAAGGAATGATGATTCCAGTGTTAGCTTGTGTAATCCTCTTGCCACTAAGACAAACAGACAGCGGCAGTGAGAGTGAGATTTTTTTTTCTTTTTTCTAAAACTGAAGGATGGTGGTGACTGGTCTTAGGATTTCTGCTATGTTTTGCTTCTCTGTATTTAGCTCCAGGAAAAAGCGCTATGCTGGAGTTCTCTTTCCTAGAGAAGCTCGTTTTAAGCTGTGTATTGCAACAGTATGCATGTTGCATTAGAGGGGTATTAAGAGCTTTGTAACCGAGAGAAAACACGGATTTAGATTAGATGTTCTCAGTCTAACTGCTATTTATTTGTCAGTTTGAGAATGAACAAATATTCAATTTGCACAGGATCAGATATCAGAATTGGTGAAATGAATATAATGAATTTTAATATATGGTGATATTATAACCCAAACATGTCGCTGCACTCATTGTGCCAGTGATGCTACAGCTGACCTCTGATCAAATATCAGTCACAGGATACTGCACTGCATTTTGGCAGCTTTGGTCTCAGTTTTCAAGCTCAGTAATTATGCCTCTGAATAAGAAATAGATGACATAATGCCTTACAAAAAGGACTTTAAGGCAGATTTGTCTAAACAATAAAAGCATAATGAGGGAGGAGGAGAGGAAATGCAAGTATAATGTTTCGGTCCATGCATTTATGCCCAGAATGATAATTAGTTGCTCATTATGCTATTGTACTTATATACTCAATCAATTAGGTTTGCTTATTGAACAATGTGTGCATGCTTAATTATCCAAGGCAAAAGTTTGGTATAATATTGTAAGATGTGATGAAAGTGTTTAACGCACGTAATGATATCAAGGCTGTGGCTTTTATTTTTGTTTCATTGCAGTCTTCTTCCTTTGCAACGCTGACCTTAACAGAACGTAGGTGTATTAAAATGTGTTCATGGTTTTTCTTACTTGTAGGTATCATTATGTTTTGTATTGTTTTTGTAAACATTGTCTTCTGTGCAAAAACATGTTAAGTGCAGGAAGAATATTTTATGGTTTATGGAATGCACCGGGGAAGATTTGCCTGTTAATCCACAAGAGCGAGTCAAGGTCAAGGTCAACAGTTGTGCTGCCGAGCTGGGAAGGTTTCATTACAAATATATCAAACCTGCCCAGTGTACACAGAATGGAGTTCATAGAGTGAGTACATGGATCTTTTTCCATGATATGAAATGTGAGGCTGGAGTCCGGCTTTGCCCAGTCCAAATCAGTCCATCATAACATGTCTTGTTAGTCTGGCCTGTCACAAAGGAGACTGTTACAGCTGGTAGACAACAATCATACTTTGCATGCTACAAAGAGTTATTGTCAGTGTAAACATACGTGTCATTAGGCATTTGAACGAATGACCAGACATTTGCAAGCCTCACGTGTTCAGGTGTACGTTGTCAGCCTTACTTCTAGTTTAATCTCAATGGGCACTGTGTGAACATGCTGAAGCCTGTGTATATAAACTGGATACATATTGACATGTGGTGACATTTGCCTTCTGTAGCTTCAGCCTACACCTCTGCTGAGCTGCCCTCTATCTCCTTCACTTTAGCCTCTGCTCTCTCTCAGTCAGTTCTTGAATGCTCTTTTTTTCTCCCCGTCTTAATCTATCCTGCCTCCATTCCTCTAAATGCCGCTGCTTTGTAACATGGTCAGCATCCCTCTGGGCACAGCACTGTCTCTGCCTTTCTGCTGCTGTGATTGGAGCCATTGAAAACTGTATGAATTGAAATTACAGCCAGGCCTTATAATCAAATAAAAAACTGAAACTATCTTCTTAATTAAAATATAAAAACTATGATTATGTTTGAGCAAAAAGGCTACTCTGTATCAGTGCCAACCCTGTTACAAAAGGCCAGTGACAACTGTTGATTAAATTAAAATGACATGATTCAGATGAAAACTGTGCTTGAAGCATATGACAAAACCCTTGTTTAATTACATTTTAATACATTACAACATCTGTTTATTTAAGTACAACATGGTTGACAGGTTTATCTTGTCCACTTGCACCAGATATTCAATGTTACTTCCTCAGGATTGTGAAATTCAAATTAAAAGTTCAATTTGTTTATGCTTCTTTTGTCTTGAGGACACATTTTAAAGGTTATTATTTCCCCAGTGTATCTCCATTCATGCCATTTGGTACCTTTTGTTTTAGCATTTATTCTCTATGATAGAAACTCTAAGGCAAAACATGGTCAATCATCTCAAGACTGTGGCATTCACCCGGACTCTTCACTTTTTGTGAGAGATCAAAACTACTGTTTCCGCAAATCCACTGCTTCTGAACATCCAGCTAATCAATGCACAGGAACAGACTGATCAAAGAACAGCGGTATTAGGCTTAGCACATACACAGGTGTATACAGCTGAAATCCCTTGAATTGTTTGTAGTGCTCCGGAAAAAAATAAACCAAAACAAGCATTAATTATTATTATGTTTATAGAGGGTTAAAGAAGACAAAAAAATTAAAGCATTGAAAATCCAGTTGTAGGCCAACCAAGGTCATGATGGATGAAAAAGACAAGCCCAAGATGTCAAAAGACGAGACTTGACATTTTCAGCCTAGTTTTTAGAATCTCTTCAATGAGCTAATCTTTGGATTGCTGAGCTGTGCTGAGAATGCAGAAGAATTCAAAATACCCCACAGTCTTCATGCTTAGCATTAGCATACAGCATGATGTCACCATATTGCCCCAACTGTGTCAGTGTGTTTGTAGATTATGGGACATTTGCATAAAAGTAAGTATGACTGCAAATGCAAAGCCTGCTATTTTCTCCTCACATAAGGGATCATCCCGGAGCCATGACAAATCCTGAGCTTTGTTCATTGACCCTGTGGGGTCAATTACGTTAGCTGTGAGAAGACACGGGGAGCGCCTCAGGTTCACAAGACCATAGTGTTGGCACGGTGATCGATTACGGGGATGCTTATCAGCCACAGTGTGTTACAGACACCTAATTGCAATTGATCCCTCTTGCTGTACCATTAATTGTAAATCCTCTCTCAATCACAAACTCCACACTGCACATGCTGTACTCTAAATCTAAAACTTCATTCATCAGTTGGCTCTACATCGGTTTTCAATATGAGCTTGCCGTGGCAGATGGTACCGGAGCTCAGAGACACAGTCTTCCTCAGAGTGTTGAACTTCACTATGCTGTATGTGGCGCCTGAATGGTTTAAAGGTCAAGGTTGATAGCTTACAGTTGAGTGCTCTTATCAAGATGTCAACACACTGACTTGTGTTGTCAAAACCCCAATAAGCAAACCAAGTCAAATTTAACAAGATAATTGACGTTTTGACTGAAATACCTCAACTATGAACTGATCAATTGCCATGAAATATTGCAGACACTCATGATTCCCAGATGATGTTCCTTAATGACTTTTTATTTAATGCCATCATTAGGTGATAATGAGCCTCCAAGGTACTGAAAGGGTTTTTTTTAATATTATGTACATAAGATAATATTTTGTGCACACAAGTTATTATCTGGTATAACACACTCCAGCTCTCTCTAATAGTTTTGCTGCAGCTCAATCATTCTTACTGGTGTCCTCACATAAATCCCAGCAGAGCTTCATGTATGTTCATGTATGTGACCTAACTACAGCTGTCAGATAAATGTAGTGGAGTAAAAAGTACAGTCCAAATTGAAAATACTCTGGTACTTGTGTAGTGTACTTGGATAAATGTACTTCTACCGCTGGCTAAACTAAGATGGTGAACATGGTAAACATTATATATCCTAAGTATGCTGACATTAGCATTTAGCTTAAAGCACTATTGTGCAGCCGAACAGGGTCTTGTTTGCTTGTCAGTCAAAACTGTTGTTAGCCATTAGGCATATGAAGATTATATTAGTCTTAATGAATGAATAGGTACTGTGGGTAAAGTAAGGCGAATGGCAAATAATGTGTATAAATGATTAATCATATGACTAATTTTCTTGCTTTCAAAGACAAATTACATGCTACATTATGCAAACATTTTTCAAGAAACTCTTTTCTCATTCCCCTGCTTCCTGTGCTGTATTCTAAACACCTCCAATGAAACACTTCCCCAGAGCTTTATTGGAGTAAACATAATGCTAGACAAGGCGACAGGCTGTGTGCAACTATAAGGCTAACAGCTATGAAGCAGCTTCTTCCTTCTGGCAACAGAGTATACATAACTAAACAGCACATTCTCAGCAGCAAAGAGAGGCTTGCCCGAAGGATAAAGTCCTCCAGGAAGCCATGAAAGAAATTGGTTATTAAATAAGGTAGACCTGAGATAAAGATGTCAGCAGTCATAATGCTTTTCATTTTGACTCTGATCTTATTTGTTCAGAGGGGAGGGTGAGCCATGCAGTCTCACTGAGTTGACATAAGGGTTTCTCCCACTGCTGATACATGGCAATGCCGTCTTTGTCGCCCTGCCCTGGTGAGGACAAACTAATATAGTGGAACTGCCGAGGTGGCGCTTTCTTTCTAACACACTTAATTCTCCATACATACACACAGATACACACTGAACACATACAGTACACTACATTCAGTGCTGATGTGTGCTGTGCTGACTTTCACATCGCAGTGGCAAACAGAAATGATGGGACGTACCGCACGGTAGACCCCAGACCCCTTGGTCATGTTTCCTTACACATACCGGAGCCCAGTCTGCACTCACTGAATTCTTCTCTGATAGACGTATGTTCCTGTTCCCACAAAATGAGCATTGTGGAGTGAATGGAAAAATAAATTTTATAAATATATATATATATATAAATCTCTTAAAATATTATTAATACTGTGCGTTAGATAAACATACAACATAATGAAAATCACCTCGAGACACAATTACTTGGGGAAGAAACTAATTAAAGAGATCAAAATAATTAAGAACATTTACATAATTGTTGCTGAAGTTCTTTGGGTAAGTGCACAAAAACAAAAACACAGCGGCAAGGAGAGTTTAACCAGAGAACTTTTCATTGCTAATTATGGTTCGGCTTTAATAAACCACATTCCCTGTGCCTTTTTAAGAACACACTTAATAGCAACAATGGGCGTTTGTTCCATTAGATTACATAACTGTGGTACTTGAGGTCTGACCACTAGACCACATCTGCTCAGTCTGGCCTCATTCAGATGAACTGTGACATTAGGCTAAATGAATGAAGACTTGTAGACATAGTAGCCCATCATTTTAGCTTATTAGTTTATGAGGTATACCCAGCTAAAACTAATGCAGTCTAATAAAACAGTGCTGTAATAAATCTTTCATGGAGGCTGTCTAGAGATCCAGGACTAAGTGTGATACAGAGTGATACAGGGCTTTCTCAAGAGCTGCCTAAAAGCTATGGCATCTCCTTCTTTCGTCTAAACATTTTTGGTCCATCCTGAACAAAACAGCCATCCAATCATGGAAACATTGCCCTGTAGCGCTACTAGTGGTCAAAAGCTTTGAGAGTTTAACCAATGATGGCTGCTGATAAAAGAAAAAAAAAACAGATCAACTCACCTAAGGACAAGAACAAACGTTAATATTTCATTGATTTTCTTTGAGGCTGTTTGATCCTACCCTGGTTTCACAAAGCCAAAGAGATTCTTGACAAAAAATACACATGCGGATGCATCTGGTTGAAACAGTTGTGATGTGTATCGTGCTGACAAAGCCACATCCTGAAGCTTTTTATGTGGTTGCTTATTTATTTCTCTTCTATCTTCTATCTATTTCTTTTTGTGTTTGTAAATTATTTGTAACCAGTGTCTCTCTCACACACACACACACACACATACACACCTCCACCTACAGAATGTTGCCTGCACTCCTTTATAGTGATACTGCACACCTTACAATTCAGATACTGTATATTAATTGAATGGTCACAAGGCAAAAAAACCCCCAAAGTGTAATGTAACCAGGACATGCTTAAATATAGGTCAGGTGTTATCTCTCCAGCAGGAGCTCTGATTGGACGATTGACAGTAAACCACCTACAGGGTGCCCTCTTTAATTGTCAGTCAATGACATGCAGACTGGCTGAAGTTCAATATGAAATGGACTGTTTCATTGGGGGGCTTTCAATCTTCCCAGTCTAAAATTTCAGCAGTATACCATAGCACAGCAAGCCACATAGCTGCAAGAACAACCACAAGGTTAAACACAATTCACTGCAGAACAAGCCAATTCTATTAAATATTTATAGCCTCTTTTTCTTACTTTTCCTAAATTTCTTTTGGGCACTACAAACAATAGCCTGTTTTTTTCCCTTACAGTAACATCACAAGCATAAAACATGAATAATCAGAGCTGAATTCAATTTAAAGCCCAATCTTCTTTAAGAGGCTTTGTTGTGACTTTATAACCTGCTCTCATTCTCCCTGCAAGAGGCATCCAATGTTAGAACAATAAAAACTTCTGCTCCTTTTATCAATCTGTGTAATGTATTAGAGGCTGGGTTAATTTGCTTAAATACATACTGTCATTAAAAAGAAACCCGGTTTCTCTCTGTCATATGACCTGAAAGTTACCAGACATCCTTAAATAAGTCCAGCTTCCACATAATTAGTATTATTTAATAAACTGAAATTAGACTATTTTTTTTACCTCTAAAGTATAAAGGAGGAAATTATTAGGTCTGAGCATCAATATTGCTGCCTTTTTAATACAAATGGTACATGGCCTTAAAAGAAAAGTCTTTTAGAAGGAACTTGGACTAACTGGGACAGAGACAAACTTTGGTCATTTAGCTCTGCCAGGTTTAACTAAACTAATAAGATTACTGCTGCCTCTAGAGCAGCTCTGCCTCTGAGAAATGTTTATAAAACTAAAACTCCAATTTGCTTAATGCAAATAAAGCGCCGCTCATTGTCTCTTCAGGCCTCCCCTCTGCTCTGTCCTCCACCCAACTAAACTTGATTTCTCTCCCTGCTCCCCTGCCACTTCATCATGCAAATCAATACAAGCTAAAAATGTTACAAAGAGAGAAAGGGAATATGTTGAAAAGTAAAACTCACTTTCCCATTTTACTCATATTCACTTTTTATATTTCTAACTGCAAATGACGCAGGACACTGCTGCTATACCCTAAAACACTGTTGCTTCCTCTGTACTCTAATCCCACTGGCAGTAATATTTGTGCTGTTCATGATGGTGTTCATATCTTATACAGTAGCAGTTGTTTTAAATTGTAGGTGTCTAACATGCTGCTTGCTTCGCAGCTTACAGTATGACACCAATTTCAAATTAAACCCGCAAAAAATTGTGAAGCAAAACTGTTTAATTATATCCAAATTTAGTGTCCCTGCAAAACAGGACCATCTATCATGCTGACATACAAAACTATAGGGCCTAAAGAATAGCAATCACATTAACTTGTTCGGGGTGTGTAGGAAGTAATTAGTACTCCAGACCAACAATGAGCATCATGATTCTCTCACATTAGGCTCGCTTGTCTATTTAGATACTTTTAGTCAAAGCTAATTTGGATATGAATAAAGGACATGCGGTGCACTACTTGAAAACATGGATACAGAATTGTAAGGTAAACACTCCTTTTCTTATTGTTTTTTTCTAACCACACTTCTCAGAAAAAAAGGATGTCAGTTGTACAGTAACCCCAGTAACGCAAATGTAGCTCTCATTTATTAATAAATTATTAGTTTTGCATGATATTAGCCTAATCTACAACTCACAGCTTGTTATCAAGGTGTGACAGACTATGTACCTCTCGTCTTTGGTGCAAAAATCTCTCAACCAAACGTCTTAGGACATCACAAGCAATTTGCAATGTTTTTCCATTGGCTACAGCTCTATTTACAGGTTGTCAAAGACAATAGAGCTTAATTAAAAAGAACACAGTTATCAAGCTCATTAGGGCCTTGAATTTAGGCAAGTCAACTCAGGCTTCTCATTTAATTAACTAGCCTTTACAAAGCCGCTTAGCACCGCTGAAAAGTGAATCTCTGTATTCTTTTTTTCCTGCTTTCCCCTCTTTCACCCTCCATGTAAAAAAAACACACACACACACACGCACTGTTTCTGGTTCCTTGCTCATTCTCAAGGTCACACACCTTCATTCCTTTGTCTTACATTGTGCTGTTGATCATCATTCTTTCACTTTCAGACATTTGGCTGGAAAGACCAAGATATCTTGGCATTATTCTTAAAATGAACTACTGTGAACCTGTGTTTATTACCAAGACTTAAGTCTGCAGCCGTGCTAGCAGGTTCTGTGTGGCTGTACCTCTGCTGCATTCACACCATGTAGGCTTAATGGGAAGAACAGGAAAAACTCCCATCATTCTAAATTGGTGCTCATGCATCATTTCAACATGGTTACCCCAACTGCTAGCCATACAGTCACATCATTTAAAGAGTCTAAATTTTCTACTGACTACATATTTTGGAGTTAACAAGTGAAACCAGGAACAAACAAAATGCGTATTGCTGCTTTTGAATTAGGTGAATCATTTCTGTTGGAGATAATTTTGATTTTACTTTGATGCAGCTGATAGCAGTGGTGACTTTGCAGGTTTGTTGCCACTTCTGTAGTTATTACCCTAGGAAGAAACATCGCTGTCATCAGAGATTTGACCTGCAAACTTCAATGTCTGTAACAAGTTTCATGACAATCCATCCAGTAGTTGTTGAGAAATTCCACTCCTCTGGGATTCATGAATGTCCGTCATGAATTTAATGGTAATCCAAAGTGACAGACCGGCATTGCTTCCTCAAACATCATGCTGCTAACATGGCTAAAAATGTATTAACGTATAAATGAAGGTATAAACTGAGACTAGAGTAGGTTTCATGTGAGATAGTGGTTCCATTGCTCAAAAGACACAGCAGCCCAGCTTGTTAACCTTGACTTGGCCTGCCAATAAAACCTAAAAACACCTTCACCACCCATGCACATGACATTTCAAAAGCCTGTAGTTGTGCGTGACATTTCATTTAGCATCTACTCACTGTATTAGTTTTGGTCTGTGCCCACATCATATGCAAGCATGGTTAATTCTTCTCTCACATTAAGCACACTGGATAAACTGCCCCTATTGATTAAAGGGTGTTTTCAGTCCTGGTTGCTCTCGGTTCTTCCTTCTGGAATAAATCAATGTTCTCACATCAGTAGGACAACACAGACAATGGGCGCCCCACTCGTTGACCAACGTTCACCTCATTGAACCTGCCACAAGCTCTTAGGTGTAAAAAAAGATGTGAAGATTGAAACAAAGACGCAAGACTGGGAGTACATTACACCTAGGCCTTTTTAATTACACATCCCCAAATAATAATCCTCAGATCCCAGAACTCATGGAGCTTTGTTCTCAGCTATCAGTTTTGTCTGTGTCTAACCTTGAGTCGCTGTAATTATACATTACGTTCCTATGAAGGGGCCCAGCGGCGTAGTCTAGCTGCTGAAATGTGGGTCGTGAGTGTTTTGTGTTCTTTCCTTTAATCTAAAATATATTTAAGGGAGACAGGGGCCAGTCAGGACACAGCTCTACATCACCCAGTGGGGTGCCTGTCTGCTGTAGCCACAGGGTCCGGTTGGGTGATTTATACCACAATACCAATGGCTGTGATGGTAATATACTACAGGTAATTGAAAAGAAAATTGAATTAGGTCAACAGAAGCAGTGGCAGTCATTGGATGTCACACAAAGGCATTACAACTACAACATCATTTTGTCGTGCTGGCCCCATTACGTATCTTGCTGCCAATTCTAATATCAGGCGACTAGATAATTGTAGCCATATTTCATTTAGACTTCATACACCCCGAAACTGTAGCTCAACCTATTGTGATACACATACTGTAGCGCTGATAAGGTTTCGTACAAGTTGTCTAGTTGTATAATGCAAGATAAGACCTTATCTCTCGAGTGTCCCTGTCTTGCTGTGTGGTGGGATCCTCAGGGGAAGTGGCATGCATGCTCCACAAACTGTCATGCTATACTGACACTGTGACAGGGGCCTGAGGGGTGGCCAGGGGTGGCACGGCCCCCCAACCCTGGAATCTGATTATCTAGCCCCCTACCAGAGTCAGAAGGTGATAGGTAGTTGGCTTGTTAGTATCATGGATGGATTACTGAAAGGGCCTACTGGGTACAGGCCGAGGGCCCCTGGACCAGTGCCTCTATGTGAAGTGACTATTAACATTTGACTGCAAAGAGACACAAAAAGGTACAAAACAACCACAAAGAGATGCAAAATGACCATAAAGTGAGGTAAAATGACTACAAAGAGACACAAAACAACATCAAAAACACACAAAACAGCTCCAAAGAGATGCAAAATGACAACAAAGAGGTGCAAAACAGACATAGTGATCCACAAAAGGATAATAAATAGAGATGGAAAACAACCACAAAACGACTCAACATGACCACAGACACACAAAATAACTATGAAGAGATGCAAAATGGCCACAAAGATGCATGAGGACCACACACAGGCGCATAGAAATCACAGATGCAAAATGCTCACAAAGAGAAGCAAAATCACAACAAAGAGATGCAAAACAACCCAAAAAAAAAATAGATGCAAAATGATCACAAAGAGAAGAAAACTGACCACAAAGACAAATAAGAGACCCAAAAATGGATCTAAATTAGCTCCTCTTCCATGTTTGAGATTTAAATAGTCCATTTGCATAAATAAAATGCCACCTAGCATGTTAGCGGGTAAATGGAGGAGCGAGCCATAATTAACTCTAACCATCTCTAATGACACACAGTGCAATTAACAGATAACGAAATTAATTAATTTGAATTTACCGCAACACCTTTGTGGCTTTGAAGTCACTTGTTTACTCAAATTAAGCTGTTTTGTTGATGCACAGCCACAGGACCTTTTAAGTGCAATGGAGATGGCCGTGAATGGAGTACGTAATGAGGGGAAAGATACTGTCCAGACTGTGCTGGACTTGGGGGAAACGTCAGATGGCTGGCAAGGCTCCAGGTTGCTTATAATATTTTACACTCTGTACTGTAATCATCTTGTGAGGTATAGGTATGAAAATTTGCGTTTTTGTGGAGCTTGAATTACTGGGCTAGCTCTACAGTCTTGTAAAGCACAGTGTGGCATATATAATATAGTTTATATTCTCGTACGGAATATGCCCTGCACAATCGTGTCCTAGTAGATGGTTCAGTCATGTTACTTTAACACAACCCTGGGACTGCCTAACGAAACATTAATTCGGTTTCCAAGACTTTTCAGTCGTGCTTCAATAGTATTTCTGTTCTGTGTGAAATAAAAGTAAAATGTGGTTTTGTAGTACACACCTGCTACTCAGTTATTGTACCTTATAACAACAGTTGTGAGAGAATATTGACAGAGCTCAGCCAGAATGAGAACATTACCCTTGTGCAGCAAAATGTTGGATTATTACAGCGGTTTTTAGCTCAGTCAAATAAAAGTCCACAGCTGCCAGTGCAGAAAAGGGAGAAGGAAAATGAAAATATAATATGCATTGCTTTCATTCACACAATTATTGCCTCACATGTGGAAGACGGTAATATGAAATGTTCCTGTAACAGCTGGGTCGCAGTCTTTTCGCTGCGTGTTGAATATATTCATGATCTGGCCACAAGATGCTAATCTCCCTCTCTCTGATTCCTTATATCCCCTCTGTCTTGTGTTGAGCAGCGGTGAGGCTGATCAGCATGGACAGTTTTGTCTGAGGGGAAACAGGAGAGGAGACAGGAGTGACACAACTGTGGCCTCCTGCTGAGAAAAGAGAGGAGGTAAAGCAGGAGGAGAGGGCAGCTAGTAGATAAATAGACTAATCTAATTTGTTACCTCAGCCAAATGTATTCCAAATCCTCCTCTGTGCTTCTCTGTCCCAGCCAGTGGTGGATGATGCTAAAATGTTCAGGCAGCAAGGGACACAACTGGGAGAGAGTTCGCCCAGAGGAAGTTCAACACTGTCCCACGGTTCTCTCTGACACATTGCACAATTCTGTATTCTGCATTTAAATCATTTCCCCAGCCCTGTGCTGCAATGAAATGTATATACTTATGCAAATGAGAGTCTACAGAATAACCTATGAAATTACTCTAATAATGCATTGATAGTAATATATCGCCAATGGAAATTGAAATTGAGAGATGTTGTCTCATCGGACCAGAAACCAAAGGTACAGATCAATTTAAAATGGCAAATGACTGTGCTCCCTGAGCCCATTTCTAAGAAGTGAGTAATAGATCTCTGATCATAGGCTATTACAGCCTGGTCAGGCAGAGGCTAGGCTGCCTGTGGAATACAGAGAGCACTCCTTGACTTTTACATCAAAAAGATGCCTCAGAGAAAGTACTCAGAGCCTTGGGCACCGAGGATCTCACTGTTCACTGATGCTAATCACACGTGCCTGTTTCAGACAGGGGGAGTGCATGGTTAGTGAAAATATTACACAGTGAAAGCAAGCTGCGACGATTTGAGAAGCTAATTCTGGGTCAAAAATTCTTATTTTAAGAGAATTATTGATACTGAGGCATTTTGAACTGATCTGAGATGTTTAAACTTACATTTGAGCAGGCAAATCCACTGCTCTGAATTCAAGGTTTGCCTCTTTTCTGGGAGCTGGTGCTCTCAGTAACATGAATGTCCTGATACCCTTCAGTTCAACTAACAACAGAATCGAAAGTTTTCATCCAAACTCAGCACAAAATTCTAATGAATGTTCAAAAAAAATCTGCAAAGTACAAATGAGGCACGTTTCATCCATGGTTCATTCATCCAATGCTACGTGAATATTAAGAGCTGACTGTCACAACATGATGTAAGTAAAAAAAAAAAAATATGGCATTTCTGTTAGTGTCATGTATTAATCTGAGGAATGTTACAGTCTCCTCATGATTTCCTTTGTAATTTGTCACAGTTTTATCAACACAACACAACACAACTTTTCTACCTCAGCCAAGTGTGAAAACCTATTTTCAGGTCTCCAGTTTTTCCACTCAGGCTTTTTGTGTCCAAATTGAAAATTAACATAAAAACAGGTGAATGGGAACGCAATGGAGTCTCACAGACCCCACTGCTGTTTGTGTAAAGAAATTTTGTACTTTTCTTCTGACCCAATCAATCCCCTGAGGTAACATTTTTGTCAACACATATGCAGGCATCAACATGCACATATGGTTCTTGCTAGCTTGCTTTGCGTTTTGTCTGGAGGATAAAAGGTATTTTATTTTGTCTGGAGGATAAAGGCTGATTATGGCCTAATCATCCATGGCCAAAATTTTCTTTATCAACTTCCACTGTTTGCAATATAAACAGAAAGTGTGACACTTGACAAGGTTACAGTATTGTTGATGTTGAGATCATGGCACAGAGAACAGCAGTGGACATTGTACATGGTATGTCAGGCAGACAAGCATTATGAGTTGCTGACCTTACTTTCTGATACAGGTTATGTGCTGAATTGCGTTATGCATAGCCTTAATTTCTAAGGACGAACACAACCAATGCTCCCAAGCAACACAGGACACGTTGGGTTAGCCATGAGCGTGACAAAATATGAAAACAACCACAAAACATTGTAGTTACACCAAACAAACTACCAAACCAAACATCCCATTAAGTGACGTTTCTTGTGTTTGGTGTCACTTTTTTTCACAGACCTTAATATGCAGGTTTTCACCCACATTTATGTATGAAGCTTTTATGAGTATGAAGCATAAGGATGCTTTGCAGTAACCAGATTGT
This sequence comes from Toxotes lorentzi, assembly GCA_037833715.1. Classification (NCBI taxonomy): domain Eukaryota; kingdom Metazoa; phylum Chordata; class Actinopteri; family Toxotidae; genus Toxotes; species Toxotes lorentzi. The sequence goes on from JBBMJY010000013.1 coordinate 4,380,339, forward strand.
TTTAATTATTCAAACATCTCATCATGTTCACCGACAATGAAAACTCCATATGTGAGATGAAAATTCATATGAGCCGATGCAAATGAAGACCTTTTTGATCTGACAGTCAAAATTGATGGGTGGGTCCTTAGATCACTACACCGGTGTGATGAGAGATGAGAGAAAAGGAATTTGAATTTCAAATTTCCACCTTATTACATTGTCTGCGCTATACAGCAGTGCGGAGAGTGGACATACAGTGAATATGGAGTATACTTGAGGTAAATTGGTGTTTTGAAAGCCTCACTGGAACCATTTTCTTGGAAAAACCTTTCAGAATATCATTGCACAATAACGACTGTTTTACCTCTTCTCACTCTTGATACTCCTGTCTCGATAACAATATCCCTGCCTGTACAACACTCCCCTGGTCAACTTTAAAGATTTTGTGAGTCTTAAGGGCTGGAATATTTTGCATCTAAATGTCTTATTTGCTATGTTTCTGGGTTCAACAGCATGCATAAACATAAAAAGGACTGTGTTTATATACCATCGCCTTTAGTGCGTTCTTATTGATCAAAGTTGACAGCTACACATGTTGGATAAAGAGAAACATCATGATGATGTATTTTTGTTGCATTATTTATCATGGCTGGCCTGGTAGGGCGACGGTCCCTGAGGTAATATGTCTCCTGATACATTATATCAGACAAATCTCTGGCTCACTCTGGAGAGTTTTTGCCTCAGAGTTTTATAATGCATTCATTTACTGTTATGTAACATTTATGTTTTAGGTCTGGGAATCTCTGTGTGTGTGGGGGTTTTGTGTGTTTCTCTTTGTGTGTGTGTGTGTTTTGATATTAAGAACTCACAGCATTACAGAATAAGATCTACTGCTAATTTCATGTTTTATTTATTATCAAATTGCAGTCGTCTGAGAAGAGCTTACAGTATATTGTGTTTGCTTAATGTGAGTCAGTGTGCTGAATAATATTGTGGTGGTAATTTGATGTATTCAATAAAAAGGTGTGGCTGAGGGCCATTGTTACTTATGAATTACCTTGATTATGGACAAAAAGCTTCAACAAAAAGAAAAAGAAAAAACACATAAAGGGGGAAAATCATGTTCAATTTTAGATAAAATAGGAAACAGTACTGCATTTTTGTGACTATAACAACTAAAACCTGAGTCATATAAAAGGCTATTTCACTCAAAATCGAAATAGAAGACATTTGATTAGAATGTTTTTATTGTCGTTTTTGGCCATTATCTAAAACTATTTTCATTGTATTCATGCATTAAGATATTGTATTGGCCGTTTCATTTGTTATTGTTTTTAATCTATTTAATTGGTTTTTGTATATTTTATTTGTTTTATTAATCCACTTTTATCATTTTTGTTTCTCGTGTGTATTATTCTAAAATGGTTTTATTGTTTACATTTGTAGTGTGTTCTCATCTGATTTTTTTTTTTTTTTTTTTTTGAGGTACACTGTTGCTGTTGAGTTTTCAAATGTTGTTTTTTTCCCATGTATTTTTTCTCATTATTTCATAGCAGATGTGACATGCAACAAAGGCCATGACAATACATGTGCGTACAGTGTAATGTTATTTTTGTTTTTAAGCACCGATTCTAAAAAATGTTGAATCATTAGACAAAGTCTGATAGGTGGATATCTCAACTGACATCACTTACGTCCTATAGCAGGTGGATAATTATAGTATTTAATCAACTACAACATGCCAGATTGGATTAAAATGGAATTATTAACATGATACTTTCCCACAATACTTGTAAACAACTTAATGGGTTTATTCACCTAATCAGAGTGTGGACAGTAATGTGATTATTGCATGTAAACACAGCTATAGTACTAATGACATGCTCAGCCCCAGTTGTCTGATCTTCTTCTGATTAGCTGCTGCAGACCCACATAGAGATGAAGCATTAGATTTCACTCAAGTGACTAAAATATTTGGAGGTTTGGAGTTGAATGTGTGTGTGTTTGTGAGGGAGAGGGAGAGGTACTGAGACCGAGAAGACAAAGTGATTTTAGAGCTTGAAGATGTTTGAAGTGTGTTAAACAGCTCAGAGTTGTTGTAAAAACTGGGAGATTGGTGCCAAAGCACCTATTGTGCACAGAGCTCCCATAGGATACACAGGCTGTCTGGGTGTTTGGCTCATTTTGTTCAGATTCGATACACAGAATCAACACATCAGCGGAAGCAAAACATCAGGGTTTTTTTTCTTTCTCCATAGCAAATGAACTTAGCTTTGCCTCCGGTTAAAGGATAGATGAACATGTTTTCAAGTCTGTCTTAATCCAGTACTCACATATGTAAACAGACAAAGACTGTTCTCCCAAAACAACGTGATCACGTTCGAGTGGCAAAGCCCTCTGGTGCCTTTTGTGTTTATTATTTTCACCATGTTGAAGAAGGTCCTCAACTTTAATAAAGTTGTTTTAACCCAAAATCACAGTTTTGCTCTTAACCTTATTAGGTTCTTTTTATGTCTAAATCTAACTACAGCTGCAAAAATTAATCAATCAGTGGATCTTAAGAAAATTACTCTGCTACAATTCGGATTATCAGAGTCATTTAAGTAAATTTTAAAGCAGAAATGGCACAAATTGATGTGCAGTGCAGTGTACAGAGCCATATGTAATGTAAGACGTATAACAGGTCGAGCTAAGGTAGGTGAGAAGAATCGTTTGTTCATGTAGGAAAGCAGAGGATGAATCCAGGTTGCATTTCAGTCTTATTTTAAGACATAAAATGTGAATCTGCCCTTTAATCAAAGTTCCAGCTGCATTCCTGTCATGAGCGAGTGATTTGCATGACAACGGAAGTGCATGTTTACAGCTTTCATTACGCTCATATAGAGTAGTCAGCAATGAGCTATCGCTGCTTCAAGTGCACCAAGTGCTGAGTAACAAATTTAGCATTTTGCTCTTTTCATATCAATTGAAAAATTATGGCTTAATTATTATAATTTGGTTTTGCCTTGCAATTTCCCTTCTCTCCGCGGAGAATTGTAATTAATCCCTTACAAACAACACCTGTTATTCAATATGTTGATGAAGACACCTCTGTGGTAAAACATTACAATGGTGGCGATAGTAGCACAGCGTATCAATGTGTGTAACTTGTAGTCTTCAAAGGGGTGATTAAGCTTTCCTGATTGATTTCCCCCCATGAATCATAATAGCAGCGGTGGGTAAACCCTACTGCAGGCTGGAGACAAAAACACAGAATGTGCATTTTTCATTCCCGAGTAGATTTCTGACAGTGTGCTTCGGTCTTTATTGTCTTCATTTAAACACTGCATTTATTTGTTGTCTTCAACAACACTGAAGAAACCGTTTGACATTCTGGAAAATACATTTATTGGCTTTGTGGCGGAGAGAGATGAGAAGACTGATACCACTCTCATATCTGTTAAATATAAAGCTACAGCCAGCCGGCAGTTAGTCTTCTGCAGCCCTCAGCTAAAACTTGAGAGGAGATGCAAAACAGAACTGGCCATTGCAAATGAATGGCACCAAATAAAAAAAATAGTCTATTTCTTCACTTTAAATAGTCCAATACCAACTAAAAAATTGGCTACATAGACAAGCGGATAAAAGGGACACGGCGTGTAGTAGTGAGAGTGAGGGCTGCTTGTTATCTGTACATCCCCCAGAGCTTTTAAGCTGAATTAATAGTTATTCTTAATCTACCAGACAGCTTTTATCCTGTAAATCTAACGTTTTCTTATTTGTTGAAATCAAAACTCAGTGTCCTGTTGTGTGCACAGAAAAGCAACAAACCCACTATCAAGTGGTGGAGGTCAAGAAAAACAAACGCTCTGCACAGAGAAAGTACTGCTAGGTGTTGATTCTCAAGACAAAAAAATGGAACAGATAGGATGGATATCTGAGAAATAATGCAGCATTAACGTTGAATACAACACCACAAGGTAAATGGAAACCTGTTCCTATAAGAAACCCCCGCACGAAACACTGATCATCAACAGTGTGCTAAGAAAATTGTTGATAGCCAGCTTGAGGTCATAGTTAGTAAAACTGATAAATTCACTCAGGCTGAATTTGAAAAAATGAACAAAAGCTAGAAAACAACACAGGAAAATGATGATGTTATCCCAATGAGCACCTTTCAGCTGCTCAGTCATAATTAATAGGACACTTTGTGCACTAAAAACAGTTTCAACAATGCCTGTCTAAACCTCTCCATTTGACTGACTTTTATGTTCACGTGGTGCAGTGAATTCGAAGCCATAAATGCATCCCGATCCTCAGGAAATCATTCCGGATTACTGTCAAAGTCACATTTTCTATCATTTACAATTCATTTTCAATGGATCTGCTCAGTGTGAAGTCAGACTGACATTCCACTTTATGGCACAGGACAAAATTCTCTTTCTTGTTCCTTGTTTCCGCTGTGAGGAGACAGACGAGGATGCTCACTCAGGATTTGAAGCTAAATATAATATGAAGAAGTCTGTGGGACATTTGACAAGTTGAGACATACTGTTTCTCTCCCAAATGCTGTTGTCAGTGGACTGTCACTGTTTACAGTATTAGAATTGTTTATATCCTTCATATCTGCAGTATGCTGTCAGTATTGTGCGTAGTATTACAGGTATGTGTAAAAGACTGGCTGTGTGTTGTTGGCCACAATTCCTCCACCATACTTTATATTAAGGCCTTCCAAATAATCCCTCAGGATGACATGCTCCTATTTAGCCAGCCTTTTCAAACAGCTGCTGCCTTATTGTCCTGACATTTCCAGGGAATTAGTTATTATTCAGACGTGTTTATTGAGACTTATTGTCTGATCTTGTATTATTAAACTCCCTCTCTATCCACTCTGAGTGCCAACTGGACAAGATGTTCCACTTTACGAAAGTGCTTTGTCTTTGACTCAAAACCGAAGTGAAATATGAATAGTAAACAATCAACATCAATCTATGAGAGGAAGTCTCACAGCAAAAACATAAAAAAATAGAAGTGCTGTCTCTCTCTGTGATCTTTAAGCCATTACACAAGAATTCAAATTTGTATTTAATTATAATATTAAGTTTAAAAGTAATTATACATAGAAAAAAAATCTATCAATGGGAATAATGTGCCCCCATCAAGAAGCAACCAGCAAACCAAGCATCACAACATGGTAAGGCATAAACGGGTCTTAACTCACAACTGTTCAACTGTGGCTGAACCTGCTGATTCTAGTTAAAAACACCTCCCATCAAACAGCTTGTGAAACACCCTCTAAGTCTGAAGTCTAGACTTTCAGAATGGCAGAGACTGTTCCTCTGAGCCCTCAAAGATCGAAATTTACAGGCAAAAGACGTGTAAACGGGTAGATCGTGGAGGACGTGGTGTCGTGTTAATAAGGTCCATGATGTGTGGGGACAAACTTTCAGACTGCGTTCTCATTTAGAGTTGACTTAGTGAAAAGCAGAAGGGAGGCTTATTGTGCGACTGAGAAAGGTCAGGAGTAATTTTTGACTAATGTTGGTTTATCGTTGGCTTGCTGTCTTCCTGATTAATTATGTTCAGGATGAACATACAGAGGAGAGGCTGAGGATGCTCGCCGTAGCCTGTGTGTGGGTGTGAAAAGCAGCAATACCCTCAGTTTAGCAAGTTTGGATAGAAGAAGAGAAACATTTTGGGTCAAAAAAATGTAATTAACCCTTTTTCCTTATGAGTTATGACATGTTGAGTTGTTGAAAACTCAAAAATACAGCCAGTAGCTTTGGATTTGTTTGCAGTAATAGATTAAAAAAAAAAGTGCCTCTGGTGGAACTGACTGATTTAATGCTGCACAAAATAACATGCAGTATGTTCAGTTCCTACTGTTGTTTCATTGCACAAGAGCTATTCTCCCACGACCTGCTACCCCGCCACCTTTTAGCATCGTACACATCCAAACATGTTCTTTTCCCTTTATGTGCGTTACCGTTGCTGTAGTTTGCATGTTAACATTCAGTAATTAGCTTCAGCACTGACAAATCAGTCTCAGCCTCAGTGAGCCAAATGGTTCTAGATAAAAAGTCAGAGGAGCACCAAAGGTATATGAGCTGAGACACTTCACCCGGACCAAAGTGGTGGACCAATCAACCAGCTGACATTGTCATCCGTAAAGTCACTTACATGGCTAAAAATAATTATGAAACAACACTAAAAAGGGGTAAATTTATAAACGAAAATTGTGACAGACAATTTGTTTTTATGCGCTATGTCATGCTGTTTAAATGTTCAAACTAAGGCTGCAGCTGTGACAAAAAGGAATATTACTATTACTATATTACTATACTATACTATTCCAATGTATAAATGCATATTTTCCACTTGATTTTTCACTGGTGTTAGGATAGATAGGAGCTTTCCATCTAAGCACCTGAGTGGCTTCAAATGTTAAGTGGTGTTAAAAGATTGCTAATGCAGCTTGGATCAAAGCCATTTAATACCTTGTGCTTAATTAAAAGCATTTTAAAATCAATTCTGTAAATGTTAGGCTACAAGTGCAAAGTGGAGCTGAAGTGATATGGAATCTGCATGGGGCTCTGTGCAATCTACAGTCAGCCATGCATCATTTCCTTGCTTTTAATCTCATACAACTTCTGCAGGAGGCACCCAAGAGCCACAACGAACTTCCCTCAATATTGAGTAGCAGAATACAGTCACTCTGACTGACATTGCCGTCACTGGCAGCGCTCGTCACTGTCAGAAAAATGTACCCAACAGAGGAACACCAACATCGTCATTATTCTTTTGATCTCTAAATATAACGTTAGTCGGACAAGAATTGACTGTTAAATCAAGAGCTTTTCTTTGTCGTACAGCTCAATTTATCACCACGCCCTGAAATTAAGTTACTGTTGCCACTGCACCAAACAATTGAAGATGCAGTAAATCTCATATTTCTACCCATAGAGGTGAAATATACCCAGAGATACATGCACTGTTCCACTTGGAGCAGCTGCTCACTCCTCATCTGAGTGTGGAAGGCCGTGCTTTTCTACACATAGATGTAGATTCAGACCCTGACAACAACACATTGAACAGCAAACCACACTGAATGAGGCAGAAGAATGTCATTCTCTGAAAATATACTGCCTAAATATAAAGGCACAGCAGAGGCCTGACTGCTCTCCTGGTTGCTGTCCATGAATATAACAAACACTCGGCAGGACAACGTACCTCTTTGCTGGAGACTAACCTCTACCTTGAATGAACAAGAATCCAGACATGCTGAATCTGTCTCTCTCTCTGAGGGCTGTATTCATGTTTATAAGAGTGAATGACTTGCAGTATCAGCAGCACCCCCAGTTCCCCAGTGCACCCCCAGAATCCCTTGAGGAATACAGACCTTTTTTAAGACAATAAAATACACTGAGACAAGATTAGCAATCTCTTTTGATCCCTCAGTTATCTTTGAAGGGGTAAAAGTTTGGTCCACGTTCCAGTGACCACAATGAAATTCATACTGTTGGTCCTCCTTAGGAGTTCCTTAGCATTTCCAAAGACTACCACCACCCAGGCCTCCGGGTCCAATGTCACTGTTCCTGAAATCTCAGTGTCATATGAGAGATGTATCAGCCGTGACACCTTGATATCCATAGCCCTCATTACTTCAGCACAGATCTTGTCCACCCCTGGCATCTTTCCACTGTGAAAACCTCTGTAGTCAGTTGTCAGTTATTTATCTAGTCAAGTTGAGAAAAACCCGAACAACTAGAGTCTTTCAAAGAATCATTCGCCAACCTCTGAGGAATCTCTTGGAGGTTGCCTCAAAGTAGATCTTAATAACGTCTCTAGATTAAGGGATCAGTATGCTGCATTCAAAGTGATTTTCAGATGGTTGAACAGCATCTGAAACAACCTTCACCCACACCTTTTCAACAGCAAAAACAATTTTTATAACTTTCCAAAACCAGGAGTCCGATAACTTCCCACAGATGTTCAATATTAAGAAAACAGTCAGGGCCTGACTTCTTTCTGTCATGATCACAGGTTATTGTTTGTCATTTCTGATTGGCCGCCATGGGCGGATGTTATCTAACATGCTGCAGATGAATGCAAAAAGCAACTTTTCATTGAGACCTTTATGGGCAATGAATGCAACCTATGAGCACTATTCCACTCAGACATGGTCCAATGAGATGTCGCACAAACTAGTTTGTTGTAGATGTCCACTAGCTTGTTCTTGGGTTGCCTCCATCATAGCTACACACAAATGTTTTTCTAGCTCCAAGCAGCTAGCCAAAATCATATTTTCCCCTGAACAGTAAAAATGACAGAAAGACATAATCAATGAGTGCAGGCAGAATTTGTTCAATGAGATGTACAGGATCCAGTGTCACCTCTTTTCTTTCTATTGCTCATTCACAGCCATGAAGATCTTTCTCCTGTAATGCAGTGGCTCAGTGACAAGCTGGTGGCATACAGTGTGGCAAGGGATGTAAATGGCCAGAACAGGGTAATTGCTCTGGTGTCGGGGGGACGGCGCCAAATTGGAATGAGTCTTGGAGGCTGGAGCTACGTTGATCAAGAAGCAGCAGTGATGGCGAAAAGGGGCAGACTTCCTTCATGGGAGCACAGATAAGGAGGACACAGACAAAAAGACCAGAGAGACCCAGGCATCTATTAGAGGTGTGTATGTGTGTGGGCTGCTAGCAGGACACACAAGTAAGCATGGGAGTCAGAAAAGCACTAGCCTCTTCTGTAATGAGCTGAATGAGTATAATATGCAGTGGTAAGTCTAGTTTGGACTCAGAGTGGGAGGCTTCTCCCACCTCACCTTGGGCCCTGCCATTGTTTCATCAAAGCTTAATGATCCTGCATGCACTGCGACAAGCACAGGGGTATATTAGTGACACTGTGCATTCATTCAAGGCATCATCATAATGAATATGCACAGGCCAATGTATTAGAAAGCGTTTTGACAGTGATGAGAATCTACCAGTCAAGAAAAAGCAAGTGTTGGTCTACTGTCAGTCTCAACAAGCACTCAAAGGGTATTTCCAATGAGAGTGGGCTGTATATAATTAGTATCAGTTGCATTTGAAGTACTGGAAAGTGTATATAATGCAGGCTGAAGAAGCTGAATCACAAGTGCACAGAGTGATCAGATGTCAAAGAGAGCAGTAATAACTACTGAGCCCCAGAACAATACCTATTTCTCTCAGCGTGGCCAGCTGGGGTGACCTTTTGTTAGCTCTAGGACTTTGTGAATAGTGGAAGATTTTCTAGCTAGCACTAGAGAGTGACAGCTGTGTAACTATTAAGGTGATTTCAGATTTTTCTATTTCCAGATAAAGCTGAATAAAAGGGTCTTTTGCACGCAGCCCCATTCTCCCAAAGACCTCAAGATAATTAAAAGAAAATAGGAGCTCGGTGTGATCTTTGGATGCTGATGCACAGCCATGGAGTTCACCATTCAAGCACCACTTGTGATCTCTCCGGGCCTCCATTGGGGAACAGGAGGGGTCATGACACAGCCCAGCTTGATCAAGGATTCCTCTGTATTTTGTTCCCCATAGTTTTCCTCTCTGGTGTGCTCTCTTGCAGTCAGCTGTCTCTGCTATGTTGTGTACCAGCCTTTGATGATACAAATTAAAATAACTTCATGTTGTCTAATATGCTGACAGAGAAAATTGGCAAGTTAGTATGATAATTAATATCCTCTGCATTTTCAATCACAGATTCTCTATATTGGAAATTCTGCTCTGTTCCCACACTGCAAAGCACAAGCAGGGACACACAGATGTCAGTGTCTCTGTGATGCATGGTAGCCAGCCTGTTTTCTTTATCAGTGCAGCGTACTGTACACTTCGACTCGCTCCCAGCAACATACCTCCCCTGACTCTCAGATAAAACATGGGGTCTGTCACACAGACTTGTGCTGAGGCCCAGCAGGGGAGCCCTAATGATTGCAATAAAAAACAAATGCAAATGATTACCTTGGGGTTCCCTCTTGTGTGGAATCTGTCGCTCAGCCTCTGGCTGTCAGGATGGATCACTGCCATCGTCTGTGGACATGGAGTGTTAGGAAAATAAACACCAACTGGGCCAACGCATGCAGCAACAATGCAATAACAATAATACTATTATCTGTTACATTGTAGGGTGGCAAGCTCAGACCATTTTTGGTGAAGAATGATGGGTCACGGCTGAGCAGAATCACACTCTGCCAATACTAGCTATCAAATTAGCTCGTGCTCATTTGTAACTTTTGATATTGCACCGTTTTACAGATTCACAAGCAGTCAGAAATGATTTCTATAATTTGTGTGGGTTCATAATATTCTTTATCATGCTCTTTCGACATTTTCACTGTCCCGTGAAAACCATGTATCTTCAAAGTATCAACCCCTCAGAAGCTAAGACAAACATCCTCATTTTCAGCTAAGTGACAATGCATTTTCAGTCTGCTTACTGTAGGTATAATTCTGAGCTGCATAAAAATTAGCCTACATGTTAAAATAAAATAATTTACCTGAATACTTCTTCCATCGCTAACATATTGTGACAATGCAATTTCCAGATAAGATTTTTGGACTGATATCGCTTCTTGAAAGGGTTTATTTAGCTTAAGAAGCATGATAATTTTCTCAATCCGCAAAGGAACGCTTAATCCTCCAGTCTGTCCAATCAATTCAAAATCATTAAATCTGGCGATATGTAGTTTTCATTGGACACAGATGACACATAAGATGGGCATTCTGTACCTCTGGTTATATTTGATCCAAGCAATAAATAGCAGTTGAATAACTAGAAATAATATAACTGCATCATTGTCATACTCTAAGATCTATAACACTACAAGCAATATATCGTCTTCTCTAATGAATATCAAATCAGCAAAATTAAGTAAACATAATGTGAAGATATTCTCATATATGGTGCCAATTAATCTATACTTTTGCTGCAAACTTACAAAACTGTAAGAATTATCAGTTTATTAAATTCAAATTATGTCAAAGAAACACTGCTTCATTTTACTATGTGTAATTATACTGCTCTTGACATTTTATGAAATGTTCTACATGTGTGCATGGTAAATGCTATAAATGAGGATATTGTAACTAGTACATTATAATTAGAAGTTGTCTGTTAAGTTTTCAGCTGCAGCTGCAGTACATTACTGTAACATCCATAGAAGATATTAAGCTATTTTTGTTTTGTTTTTTTTACATTTCATTCCCAGGTCAGGCTGAGAAAAAAAAAACAAATGCAACCTCTTCATCCACTTTGTCAACTTGAGAATCATCAGCAGTAATATTTTTTCACTGCAGGCAGAGAAAATGGAAATTAGTCCCGTGCCTGCTGTTGAATGGCCAGAGTTCAATTTGAAAATGTTTTGGCTCTAGTAGGTCATAACTAAAGAGTTGAGTCAACACAAAATGAGAGGCTCATATAAAAGGATTTTATGAATTATTTGCCAAAGTGTGTCAGCTTTTTGGATTTAGAGGACAAGAGAGGTCAAACCAAACAAGAGGGCAGATGCACAGAACAGTATATCACTCTGTAATAAAAAATAAAAAAAAGCCATGGCTTCTCTTAAATTGGGCATCGGGGGCTCCATGCTCCACGTGAAATCTCTTCCGTTGGTCCTTGGTGAATGGAGCGGAGATGTGATGCTAGACTCAGGGGTAAAATCTGCCTCCAACAGGTGAAATGAGACTTGTGGTTATAGCGATGTGAGATTAGTTCAGGGAAGGGCGAGGAAGACTTTCTTTGCAGACACATGGATCATGCATTGTCTCTGGTAAGCAGTCCACAGTGTAAGCCTGGCTAATCCTCCAGGCAAGATGTATAGCTACAGTTGCATTTGTCTGAAAGCAGACAGTTTTGTGGTGATAGAACATCTATAATACTTAAATAACTTATAAAGAGATTCACTATACATTGATTCAAGGTCAGCAGGAGCCTCCACTGATGTTTGTACAAACCTATAAAATATGAAATAGTAAGATTACAAGCTTGAGATTACATTACAGCAATGAAATACAAACATACCTGCAGTCGTATTGCTACAGCTGGAAATGCCTGCTTTTCTATTTCATCTATTTTTATGGTGTGCTGTAGTTATTTGGTTGTTTGGGTCCCTCTGGGCTCAAGGTGCCTATCGGTCAAAACAATATAAACAACAATTTTGTGATTGATTTGTCATGCAGTTATATAAGAAGCTGATATAAAGTACACATGGTGTGTCCTGGAAGACCTGAGAAAAAGATTACCCTGGAAAAAATAATGATTCATTTGTTTTACGAGGGGAAACATTATCAAGGGCTTTTGTTTTAGTTCGTTTAGCTAATGATGTCTTCATCATTAGAAGTTTTTAAATGACCAGAAAAGACACCAGACATACTTCTTAAAATATTAGAAACTTCTTTGTGAGCGTGATTTTGCTTGTGCAGAAAAAAAGAAGCAAAGATATTTAACTTCACATGCCTGCCTGTATGTTCTGGGAATGTATATTGCATTATGAATTATAGTAAATGACTACAACATCCACAGCAGCAAGAGCAGAGAATTACAATGAAACATAATGTCATTAGAGCCGTTCTCCAAGTTTTAGGTGGACTTAACTGTCGGCTGAAATGACTTTTCTAATGAACTAAATTTGAATAATGTATTCGTGGACAGATTTGGAACACTGATATGGTGATGATTAGGATATATGACTAAAGACCAGATGTGGCAAACCACCTCTGTGTGATGACACATTCACATGATTAATGGTGACTTGTGACGTTTGCGCTAGGTTACTCAAACAGAGACTTGTCGTCCCGCGACAGCTCCTCTTACAGAGATAAACCACGGGCTCAAGTATTCTGTGAGAGCATGTGAGTTGAGAATCTTTACCCAGCTCACAGATTCTCCTCAGCGCTGGGAGCTGGCAAAGACAAATTTAAGGCACATGGTGCTCTAAATTTTTGCTTACTGATAAACAATTGCGGGGCTTTCTAAGCACGCAGTTTCCTCATTCAAGAAACATTAGCATACATATGTATGGGCTCTGTTTTCATAGTGTGCAACATATGCATGTGTTGAATCGACAGAAATGCAGGGCAGAGTCGGTGATATACAATTTATGAGGCCATAGTAAAGCAAAGAAAAAAAGCCAGTGTGTTTGAAACAAAATGACCCAGTGCAACGTTTTTTATCTGCTGAAGCTTGTAAAAGACCCCAAACCCTCACCTCTATTTAGGCCTGTATGCACAAAACCTCACCTCAATGGAAAAGGTTGCATCGCGAGAGAATAGCGAGATATGGGTAGCACACAAATTAGGGTCCTTTCATTGCTGATATTGTCCTTGAGGACTTTGTGGCAACTATAGACAGCGGGAGATTAACCCAGCTTCACTCAGCCACCTGCAATGAGACGCTCCAAACGGGCTTTTTAGGTCCTGTAATCTTCAGATGTGGATCACACCTCTAGCAACCAATTAACAAAGGGCATTACACTTGAACTTAGTGTTAAGTTGTATTTTCAGCTTTCAAAAGTGTATACACACACACACAAAATGGAGATCAATATGATTTGGCATTCAATGAAGCACTTGCCCAATAATAGAGGATTTGTTTGTGTTACAGAGACACCTACTGGTGCAGATCTCCTGGGTTTTAGCTGTTCGGTGCGGAGAGAAAAGGACTTGTGGACAGAAAGAGTTCACATGTGGTGTAGAATAGTGTTCTAGTTTGTCCATGTCTATGGCTGAAACACAGGCAGAGTGTGTGTTTTGTGTGTATGCAGCTCATTTGTGCTTTTTACTCTGCAAACAAAGGCATGTGTGTAGATTGGGATTTAAGATTCTGATTTAATTAGCTTTGACTCTTGGGGCTGCCTCTAAGGTAGTTGCTCCTACATGCTGCAAAACTCATTATGGATGAATTAATGAAGTGGGACGTACACTTGGCATCATCCATGTGGCATGCACTGATGCATTATGTATTATTATTATTGTTTTAGGGCCTGAGCAAATCAAGTTTGTTTGTTGGGTGTATGTCAGGGACAGCTACAGAAAGACACATTGATTCTAAAATCAAAATCACATCTTATAACACTTAAGCACTGTGTACCTTCCTACCCCACATTCTGTTAGCTTATTAACATCCCAGATCATTTTATAAGATACATACATGCTGAGTGCTTTTGATACTGACTGCTTTGGATTCGCAAAACAATGTTAGCACTGCCACCACTCAGCATCCGCCTAGTGTCTGCATGACATAAAATAACATTCACTTCAGATTCCATTTACTCAGCAAAGGAATGTGCTTTACAGCCCATTTCCATTTCCTTTGATTAGATGTGGTTACATCACACAGAAATGAAAAGACTTGAGATGTGCTCAGGTCTGAGGGGGAACACTTTGTAGTTTGTAAAACCTGGACTCATCACTAACATTTATTTCAGCTCGTTAAAGGAGCAGGTATATATTGTTTGTTTGGGCTGAACTACTTAAAGCTGCAATAATCAATATTTTTTACGTTAATAATGGATGATGAGAGTATGTGCAATTTGAGAGGAATTACTCATAGTGATAAATCCACAGAGAATATCACCCAACTCTGCAGGTTCCCTCAGGTTTACGGAGCATTTTCATGTGTGTAAGCTAAACAGGAATTTTACTGTTTTAATTCAGTCTCTCAGCCTTTCTCAACCTCATTTACTGATTTCAACAACAACAAAAAAAGTCACTGTAGTAAGGCTGTAACTAAGTATTGTTTTCATTATCAATTAATCTGTCAATTATTTTCTTTATCAATCCATAAATCAGTTAAGTGTTTGGTCTATGAAATGTCAGAAAACCATTGAATTTTGGGGCATTTTTATTCAATTAATGAACAAATTGTATTTGCTCTGCACTGTACACTACCTGCCCAGCAGCAAATGGCAAACACATAGTTAGTGATGTGCAGGTCAACATTGTGTTGCATTTAGAGTCAGATATATGTGTGGAATCAATTTCTGCTTTAAATCCCTTTAAAAAAATAACTACATAAATAAATGAATAGAACAGTACTGTACAGATATGTGTGTTGGGTAACCCTGGAATGCATTACCACCAAAGTCTAAGTATATGATAACATTGTACTGAATCAGCTTTGTATGAGACCAGCGTAGTAAACCATAACATGTCATACCTATG
This sequence comes from Toxotes lorentzi, assembly GCA_037833715.1. Taxonomy (NCBI): domain Eukaryota; kingdom Metazoa; phylum Chordata; class Actinopteri; family Toxotidae; genus Toxotes; species Toxotes lorentzi. The sequence goes on from JBBMJY010000013.1 coordinate 4,395,491, forward strand.
TAATGTGTATATGATCCCTGTGCGCATGTCATGAGCTCTGTTGTAGGTGATAAACTTCACCTCGGCATCATAAATATCCCCGGGCTTGTTTATTGCATCTTATCGCGCAACATGGTCGACAATGCATCATTAATTTAAGAACCTTTCTAATGAATGTGAAATGAAAGACTCTCAAGCAAGCAATTTCTCTGCACTTATCATACAAGGGGAGACTGTAGTGGCTGTATTTCCAGTCTCTTCACCTGAGTGCTTGTGAAACTAGTGAGCTCTGCCGTCCCGCTTTGCTAGCCTCTCATCTTTCACCCATGACAGAAATTACATGATTCAGTGGTCCTGTGGAAGAGCTGATGGACAGCCAGCTCTAAAATGTTAATAAACACACTGTTTTATATAGCAGCCTCTCATTTTTCACACACAAATGCAGCTTTAACCTTGTCTGCTGACCCCCCTTCTTCTGCAGAGGTTACGGTTATACTGACATCTGCAATTCAACCCCCCCCCCCCCAGCACAAAAAGAGACATATGTGAAACTAGTACAAAATGAGATTCAAACACAGCGAGTTGTTGTCCTTGTCACTCCTGATCTCATCGATACACACGACATATGAAGGCAAATAAAAGGATGGTTAATGATTTTTAGTGGTGCACTTGACCTTCCAGCTACACTAGTGCTTGTCCTCAAGGAAATGCTCCGGTGCTGCCCGAGGCTGAGTCCACCGGGGCAGAACACACATAGGATGCCAGAAAAATGCACCCATAAAGAGCTTGTTTCATCATCGCTCAGTGCACTGGGACAAAACTGGAGTGTGTGTTCATGTGTTCACAGAGGAATGTACGATGATCAGTGACATTTGCATCAATACCAGGTAGTGACTTGTCAGCACAAAGGCAAAAACGCTCAAGTGAATTTTTATGGCCACCGTATCATCTCAAATAATGACATTATACTACATCTGTACTGCAGTTTGTTCAGATCAGTGAATGATGTGCAGCCAGAGTTTCAGCATCCTCCCCTCCAGCACATCAACTGACAAATTTGTTCTGAATATTGTTGTGGGTCTTTTCTTAGCATATTGACCTTTCACTATGATGAATGCTCTTAACTACTGTAACAAGACTTTCACCACCTGTGGGAGCTGAGTCAGAACTTTTCCTCTTAAGGTAAAGGTAAAAGCAAGTGGTTTTCATGAGAGAGCCACACCGAATCACCAAAAGCAATTATTGATCCTACAAAGCACTCCAAACATATTACAGTATTTATTTTACTCTTTCAGCACAAACTGATGTTTCACCACATAATATGAAATATATTTACAATGACTCTACATTATATAATGAATTGTGTTCATTTCTGCCATGTGAAACGATAGGGAAGGATTATCTCGAGGGCAGCGAATCAAAAGTGTAATTTACTTATTGCTTTAATTAATGTACAGTGTAAGCATGAGGTCTTTAAACTGGATGCCTGGATGAATTTTGCAAAGGGGAAGACTGGTGTATTAGAATCAACAACACAACCTATTTGAAGACAGTGTCATCTAGTGGAAGTTATACGCAAGCACAAACACAAATTGTACCTTGTTTGTGGGTGCGCTTTAATCATGTGTTTTGTCAAAGTCTTCAGAACTGTTGTGTTTCGAAAAATGAGTTAATGACACCAAATACATGAAAATAAAGGAAAATACTTGTTTTTTGATTAGACTGTATGTAAGAAGTAAGATTATAAACTTCCACTGAAAATTAGACTAAATACAGTACTATAGGTGCACTGAGTGAATGTTCTGCATTTGTTTATCAAATGCATTTGCCTTGTGATGTTATGACTGGACTTGTCCAAGATGCCTGCTCTTTTCCATCCAAATGCATGCAGAGATGATTGAAAGTTAAAAACAGGAACATCAAATATTTTAAATGAACAAAACAACAAGGAATGAGATTATTAGGAAATGCATGTTTGTGTGAGTGACTTTGCCTGAGCTCTGCACATGTGTGTTCATGGGAGTACAAAGGGCATTACAAAATTAAGAGATGGGATCTAACAAAATCAGGTCTTTTTTTCTTGTATTATAGGTTTGTAGGCACTAGATGGAGCTCATCCTCCTTTCCCTTTTCTGATTTAGCCCATAGAACAACCCGATTTGCTCTAAGCTTATGTTTTATTTTATTTTCCAACCACTGGTTTAATTAAAGACCCTGCAGCACTCACCCACACAGGTGTCGTCATTATTGTGGCAAATTAGACCTCAGGTTAAAGTTTAGCTGGAAATTACACAAAGTCTCCTCTATATGTATTATAAAGAGATATGAAGTGCATGTTTGCTGCCCTCCAATAAGTTCAAAAGTCAGACAGTCAAAGTCTGCACATGGAGGAACTTTGAGGCCATTAGCACCTTAATCCAGTGCTTTGTGCAATAAGATATAAACTATTTCTGCAGCAGCTCATTTACACCTGATTTTATGTGCTTCTATTTAATGCTAAATGCATATCTAATGCTAATAACATCATCAGTAAAATCAATTTATATCATTTTTGTGCAAAAAATGCTGTTGAACGTTGAGCACTCATAAAGAGACAACTGAAATGTCACAGCATCCACTGCGTCTGCAGGATCTTGACAAGACTGTCAAATATATACAGTATGTGCTTCATGTATGGTATAAGGTTGATGGACAAGCAACGTATGTCTGGCTACAGGGTTGCCAAAAACAAAAATAACTGGTTTGCAGATCCCACTAAGTGTTGCTCATAAATGTAATTTGAGAGGAAATAAAAAGGATGTTGTTTTCCCTTTCTCAATTTTTCAATACAGTTTAGAGTGAGTTATTTTCACCTCCTTTGAATGATTTACTTTTCATCAATTATAATGGGCTTCATGAGAAACAACTGAAATAAACTGCCGTTAATGATCAGAGATTTAATTCTATTCAGTGAGTCAGTACAGTGGAAGAGTACAGCATGTTGGTCTCAATAAGATGGATCTGATCTGAGACAGGAACAAACATAGTTTGCATAATAAGCTACGCTTTAAAACCATCAGAGTTGAGCTTATTATGTCTGACATTTAAAATCTGCCTGAAAATGCAAATGAGGTGAATAAGTGGTTCCGTGCCACAATTTCACATTACCAATCAAAAAGTACATTTGCAAAGAAAAGACAAATAAGGACAGACAGCAGAGCTGCTGGAATTAATTTTCAAGGGTCTGTTCAATCTCTGGTTTGTATTATGAACACAAATTATGTAAAATAATCCACAGCTAGTTACACACAATACATTGTTAAGGCTATTGAAATGTTGTGCACAGTAGCTTCTGCTAATATAATGTATATGATTATTTATAAGGGGTAAAGAATCATAAATAAACAATGTAAGGGGTCACATGTGAGAACAATGTTCAAGAAATAGTTTGACATCTTGGAAAATACACTTAACAGTAACACTCACTTTCTAGCCTCCAAAGCTAACAAATCTGCCTACCAGCACCTCTCTCTATCTCACTTGTTTAATTTGCACGAAAAGCATAAAAATGATGTGTTTATTATTGAGGTGCTGGCAGGCAGATTTAGCTTTTAATTTACCTCAGAACAACTGTTTCCTGCTTTCCTGTTTTAATGCTAAGCTAAGCTAACTATCTGCAGACTTCAGCTTCACATTTAACGTGGGAGAGGTATCGATCTCCTTATCTCAACTCTCAGCAATAAGCACATTTCCCAAAATATGAATCTATGAAACTTCTCTGTTTTTTATCCATGTGGCCTGCCATATGTAGGGTTCTTGTAACACATTAGTCAGCTGGACTTAAATTGCCAGTAGTATAAAAATCCACTGTGGCTTCTAAAATGGAGCCTGAGATTGGCAGGTTTCCGTGTGTGTGGTCTCCTTGGAGATAAAGGAGGAAGCTCTTGTAATGGATACCCAGCCTCGAATGAGTTATTGGCTGTTTGTTATTCTCTGTTGAAAGAACCTATTTGAGGGTTACAGTGCAATTAGATATTTATGCACAGTGCCTGAAAGATTGAGTGTGGAGACACCTGAGTGGGACCATCCAAGAGTCAAAAGCCCTACATGCAGCTCTCTAATAATAAAAATCTCCTTTTGTGTTTGACCCGACTGTAGTATCATCAGCCAGCCAATTAAACGGTGTGTAAAGTGGAGAGTGCTTCATATAACCCAACTAATACAGTATATTATCCTTACACTTAAACAGCTACCATTAAAACTAAAGCCAGGTTATGTTATGGCGCCATGGGGGGGAAATGGTTTGATTCAAGTTCCCATAAAGTATCGGATCGAGTGTCATGATGAATATTCATAAATGACTTTAATGAAGACCTCACATTGATTAAGCTTTTTCTAATGGGCTGTATCATAGTGAATGCCAGAATATAATTGGATTACGGTGACTTTGGGAAGTGCTTTGAGACAGTGCCCACATTGGAAATGAAGATGTGCAGCCTGCTAAAGGCATAATTGACAAGGATGAAGATGGATGGATCCAGGCGACTCCAAGCTCCAAGCTCTTCCTGCCCAAAGCAGAGGAGCCTACAGCTGTGCCCCGCACACACTGAGGCAAGATTTAATTAGCTTCAAAGACCCTTTTTAGAAAAATCAGTTTTTGCCTAGATTCTGTGGAAAAGGTTCTTATCCTGTTTTGTTTCAGGCTAGATGTAACTGGCACCATTTTTAGATACAATTCAAGGCAATCCCTTATGAAGTACTTGGGCATAAGTGGAGAGTAAAAGAGGATAGAGAGATCAACTTAAAAATTCTGCTGAATTGAAGAATCCTCTAGGGGTCTCTTAAGTTGGCTCAGAGTTGAGTCCTTCTACTTTCATGGATTTGTATGTGTGTTATGATATAGTTCTACATATTTCTGAACCGTTTTATATTGTAAATTTGCTTCTAAAATCCTAATAACTCAGCTCAAAGAACTTTCTACTCAACTTTCCAGTTGAGATTTTGTCATCTTCTAATGTTCTTCATATGAAAATGTTTGCCCATAAACTGTGATTAATTGAAATAGCTGTCTATTCAAATCAATACCTACAGTAAACCAATGCATTCATTACTTCTTCATTTGTATTCCAGACCAGCAGGGCATTAGCTAATGTCAAAAATCACCCCTGTTCAGATTTCAAAAATGTCTTTAGGCTAAGCTCATTATGATTTAAGAACCCCTCTGTGTACTCCTGAACTTCTACATATACAGAGCACATCATTGTACCAAATTATGCAAATCCTTTCATTCTTAATCAACTCTATTTCCCATTGAGATTGGAAAGCCTGCATTAGTCCTTTAGTGGTGTATTTCAACTGGCTGGCTAACCATCAAGAAGCATCATTGTGAGGTGAAGAAATTGTTGCTGTCATACATAAAAATTGCTCTATGCTTTGCAGCACAGGCTGGGGCCTCTTGTCATGTTATCACTGGGGGAGGCAGGAACACAGCTGTAACATGTGGCCGCAGAATTGTGCACTAATGAATGAGGTGAGAGGCAAGCTGCAGAAGCAAAGCTGACGTCTCCTGGGCCTGATTAGACTGTTGGTTTAATAAGCTTTTTGGCAGATCCACAGAAATGTGCCCCAGCTCTTGTCTTTGTGCAGATAAATTCTCCATTCACATGTAGATTTTAGCTGAATTCTTTGCTTTTTGTGAAACTATGCTGACATTGTACTTGTTTCAGTTTTTACTGGCTGAGAGATCTAAAGTGAATATTATGAATCTGTGGATTTGAGACTGTAATGGATGTCAGCTCTTCTTTCCTGTTGCTTTCTAATACATTACACTACATGTATGTACAGACAATGCACAAACACCTGGCATCATCCTCCTTGAGTAATCAGTTACATAAAATGTTGGCTTGAAAGCGATCTCTTTGAATGTAATTATGGGCTCCTCCCTTTCGAAGTGTTTCCTGAATTACACGAAGCTTATAGACTCTCAGAATCTTAGAAAAGCTTTAGTCAGTGGCAGCATTGGAGAATTTTCCCCACGTTGCACCAAATGGGAACATTATGAAATTCTCTAACATTATTCATCTCATTAGCCACAAGTCTAAACACGAATTTTTAAGGGTGAGACAGGTTGTTATGAACATTTTGTACAACAGACTGCCATGGGAAAGGGCAAAGATGTGTCATAAGGCAGGAGGAGCAGTGTTGTTTTTAATGATGAGTCTGTGAGATCTGCTCTTTGTTTGCTTTAAGAGATTTTCATTTTCATATTTTGCGCATGGTGGTTGATCATGTACAGTTGAGTATGATCCTATAATGTAGTGATGTATAATTCAAACATACAGCAACAAAAAGGAACCAACAAATATGTTCCAAAACAGCAGTAATTAAAAATAACATTTGAGTGAGAGCCATCCATTTCTGAATGTAAATCTATTTTTTCTGTCATGGCAGGCAGAACAACTTCTAAAGAAAACTCTTCCCATCATACAATGTGCTCATCAAAATGGGAAAAAAAAACCTTACTGTATTAGTTATTAGTTTTTTTTTCACCAGGATTTTGCAAAAGACATTTAACAGGAAGAACTGGAGACTAGACTTGAATTCAGAATCCACAATTTTTGGCACATGTTCCACATTCTGGAACAAAGTGATGGCTATGAACAGCTGCAGTTACCAGAGCCAGCCAGAAGATGGCAGTCATCACAGCAACTACTACTGAAGTGGAGCATTTCTGTCTTATTGATCGTCTCACATTTATTGATTTGTTTACCTGCAACAGACAGGTACTCTATCAAACTGTTATTAGATTCTTCATGAAAACAGATTTTTTTGGAAGTGTGAGCTAAGCTCCTCTTGTACTTGCTATCGACAGTCAAGTACATAATCAATCACTGCTTTGAGAAACCTTGAGCGTCATGATGCCACTTGAAAAACAAATAACATCTGCCAAAAGTTATAACAGTAAATATGAGTTATTTTTCTACCAAGCTGGATTCGCTCTGTCCAAATGCGTTCCTCTGTGGAGAGTCCTATCTCACACTGTGCTCATTTCACAAAATAAACCCAGATCAGGGTAATTAAGCGCTCATCCACTGTGGCGAGAGCAATCTCAGTCCTAAGTCACAAAGTGCCTCCGGTTACTGCCATGTGTTTTAACTGCACGGTTACTGTGCATGATGGAGAAAGGGTAAAGGTGTACTAAGTGCTCCTCTCATTCATCAAAAGTTGCTGCAGCACAGACACAGAAAAACACATGACTAATGGGTGACAACTGCTGCTGCCTGCTCTTTGCCATCCTCAGCCGGATCCCTTTGGGCCACAGCGGGTCAAAAACCAGGGAGGCCACAACATGGAGATTGGTGTTGTCTTTTAAAACGGAGAGAGGGAAAATACACTGGATATTTCTGAACCTTGACCTTGTGTCCATACTGGCTTCTGAGCTACTTCTTGTCTTACAGTGAGTGATTTACCCACACACAATATCTCTCTCCAGACTGACAAATATCACTCTGGCAGACAATGCCTGAAACCATGTATCGATCACCAAGCAGGCTTACTGGGCACAGGCCCTGGGTCCTGAGAGGTAAATTGACTGTTAACATTTCTTCTTTGAAAGTCATAAAGCTCAATGAAGAGATACAAAATGACCATGAAGATATTCAAAGCAACCGAAGAGACACACACAAATTCGTCATTTGTAGTGATTTTGTGTCTCCAGTCTGGGGGTCCTATGTCAGGGGCGGGAGTCCTTTTACCTCTCTGTGCTCAAAAGCCCATTTTCTCATAATCTGTCCGTGCTTGAAACGCTTAGTTTGAGTGACACTCGGAGCAGTGTAAATTTGTTAGATCTTTTGAGTGTCTGCTTAAATCTCTTCACAAAATCCAAGCAAAAGCCGCAAACTAAAAAAGAAAGCAGTGAATAAATTCTGTGGATTCTCAGCGTCGGTCAATATCTCTCCAACCGATGTCATGTTTAACCTGGGCTGAGAAATGAGGGGGCCGTGGCACATCTGTGAAGTATGAACACAGTTTTCTTTAACACCACACAAGCGGAAACATGGAACACTGGAAATGTGCCAGAGCACAGGTCTTGTTAAAACTGTTGCTCTCACAAATTACCTGACAAACTCAGTCTGAAAAAAGTATGTTGCAACCTTGCTTCCAATATCACACCAGGTCTCGAGAACAGCGACAACATCTTTCATGTGCTGCCTTTAGAGCAAGATAAATAAGGGATAAACCCTCCCTGTCACTTGCTCTTTGTTATTGTCCCTTTCAGAGGAGTCATTTGAAAGCTTTTTGTCATTGATGTTTTTCGAGGGATGAGACAGGCTTTGTTTTCATCACCGCCTCGCTTCTGGAGTATTTTGATAACTTCTCCTTTTGACGATTGTGAAAGAGTGAATGAGGCAATCAGTGTTCCTTCAAGGGAAGGGGCCCTGCACAAGCGCCCATGCAATATTAATCCAATCTGCGGAGGTGGTTTAGCTTCCAGGCCAGTCCCTCCCAAGGGGACTTCTCCATTACCTCTCCCAGCTTATCTCACATTCCTCAATACTCCATAAAAAAGCCTCATCCAACTCAAAAGTTACACTGGTTTTGTTCTTTTGACTCATCCCTCTCTTGCTCTCTTGAAGAATTTCTGTTGTATTACTGATCAATGAGGCTGAAGCTGCTTGAACAGTGCATTATGAATAAATTGTGTTTCATCAGCAACAGACAAAAGAATAAAAACACAATGATGTCTTCATGATTTTGATGCTGTAAGATTTGTTTTCTTTTTTTATATTAAGGCAAGTGGCACTAACTTATCTTTTCAGAAGTGATATTTATCTGGACAGAAAGATATTTTTAAAGTGGCAGGTCCAAAGCAAAGTGAAAATAAAAACACTATTTATTACTACTTTAGTGTTTCTTCTAATTAAAGCTTTGGAAGAACGTCAAGGATAATCACTAAGAATTTAGGAATTCATTACTTACTTTCATTTCATTATGATTCACTCTTTTGCTCTGCATTATACCAACTCCTGATTAAAATGGTTAAAAGCCGTTGATCCATTTTCATGCCAAGAAATGATGTAGATTAACAACCACTAGTGTATTTGTGTCAATGAGAAAGTCCCTGAGAAGGCATCAACATTGGACCCTAGAACTGTACTGAACTTTGGTTCTTTAGGGAACTCTTTACCACACCTATAGGTTTAGGTTTAGTTATATAAAAGATCCGCCTGAACAGTGAAGGACTGACTAATTCATTTTTTAGCAGAAAACAATGAGAGGTGTTGATTTTGTGGTCATTAATGATTGATTGTCTATTGATGTTTCAGAGGGAAGAGGAGAAACACTTGCCAGCATCAGCAGTGGATTACTTCCCCCACACATCCCACAAAGGCAGACAGCAGAAAAAAAGGGTTTGAAGTTTCCAGCAAACCATAACAGATTGAAAGGTCATAATGCTTTGATTGTATGCCTTTTCAGACTGATTAACTCAAAACTTGGCTATAGAACAGTTAGAATAGTTCTCTCTCCTGTTGGGTAATCCTGAGGGAAAGCAACAAAATGTGTGCTTTGTTGAAGAAAAGAAACTTTATTTTGATTTACTGTTTGTAGCTCATAAATATATCCCTGTCAGTTTGTCTTTATGATATTAAAATCAATACAATAGCTTAATCTACAAGTCAGCTAATTAAATTGAGCAAATGTACAGAAAATGTGTAATTCAAAGCAAAAAAAAAAAAAACCCTCTCACAGATTAGTACTAGAAGAAGAAAGCTTTTACTTTAGCTTAAGCTGACAGCACTGATTTTCAAATATGATCTAATTCAAAGGAACTTGCAGGAGCTGTCAAACCTGACTGATTTGACTGAAACACTTTGATACCTGAGAACTTCATCATGCATTCTGCTTAATTAGGAACATTCATTGCAGACATGTTTGCAGAGCGATACACACAGATGATTAACTGCCATCTGGCCATACATTCATAACTCAATTTCTGCTGTGACCCATTGAAATTATGAGCAAAATGCTACAACTAAGAACTACAGTTCTTATTTGTATTGTGGACTTGCAAAGAATAACTGAGTGCACGCAGGGTTCAGTCACTGGGCGCGAAGGTACAAGACATGGCAGGAGAAAATTAACAGCTCTTGTCCACAAGGCCTCTTTAGAGCAACTGTATCCCAATAGCACAGGAACACTCTCCAGTTGCACTATCAACAGTTTTAAATATTTAATCACGTCTGTCACAGGATCTCACTTTTGACATTGACATCAACCTCTACACGCTGGCCTGCCAAGTGTTTCCATTACAAGGCCTCTCACACTCCAAGCGCCGACAGCTCCTTCTCAAGCACCTCACTTCACAGATCAAATGGCCTTGTGCTCAATCACAGCAGAGTGTAAATAAGAGCCCAACACTAGTTAGTTAGTTAGTTCCCTGACTAATTTATCACTTTCGCGGGGGTGATCATAAGCTAGAAAGGCCAGGACGTTTGACTAAAGCACTGTGAGGATGCCTGGAGACGAGTCTTATGAGTTCTCCGAGGGTTTCTTACCTGGTTGTCACCTGGACGACCGCCTCGGTGACAAACTTCACGCTGAGCATCGGGGACTCTGGGGCTGATCCCAGTGGTAGCGGTGCTGTAAATAGCATGCTTTTTTCCCATGTGCCCCGTTTATATCGAAAAATAAAAAAATAAAAAGGTTGCAACACAATCAGCAATCCACCAAGTGCGGTGAAAAAATAGCAACTATGCGTTACACGAAAGCTCTCTGGAAAGCATGGCATCATTAAAATGCAAGGCTCCCTGGAGTTAACCTGTTTGCACTGCTTTCTCGTTTTTCTCTTTAAAGCATACCAAAGTGATAAACATTCATTTCTGAATTCATGAACATTTGTTTGGCCTATTTTCTACTTGCCATTTATTTTCTAAGCTTATCATGTTTTATTCATTGGGTCGGATTTTGATTTCAATAATCCTATTGTTTTGCTCCAAAAAGTAATCTACATTGCAAATGAGGTATCCAGTGCACTCATTTTTTCCTGTATCTGACAGTCCTGCCAATCCCGTCCCTCGTATATAGTGGTGCTTAATTCCTGCTCATTTTTTAATTACAACTCGAGCAGTTCAATATCACAGCCTGATTAAAATGTTATAGGACCTGGGTTCAGCAATAATTACAGATTGGCTGGCCAGAATGTGCAGAGTAAATTATTTTATTTGAGGAACATAATTACATCTACAAAATGCATCAGTGTGAATGATTTAACAGTACCTATCGTTCTGGAGGGGAGGTTTAATGGGTCATTTTAGCAAGCCCTACTGGACATTATATTGACTTGGAATGAGTTAGGATTCAGACACATTGCTTGTGGCTGTTGTGGAAAAGCAGTGAAACAAATGTCTTAAAAAAAAAACAAAAGGTAGTTTTTATGCAAAGAAACCACTGACATTTTCATGAATTATAGCCTGCGGCATATGTTTAATGTTCTCATTCTGTGATCCTAGAGGTGAATGTGTCTTATATTTTGCACACTGAAAACATTGAGGTTGTTACTGTCAGTTATGGGCAGAAAACTGTTATTTCTTGTTGTTGTTGTTTCGTATCTGCATCTGTATAATTACATCTCATGTTAGTTAGCAGGAAAAAAAGCATGTTTTAAGAGACCTGTCTGGGACCCACTTCTGAAGACATTGCTCAGAAGTACTGTCAGTGGTCAAAAGCTCTACAGGTTATTTTTAAGTCAAAGAGGCGAAACTGTTTTGCTCACGTATCCCTACAATTTAGAGAGCATTATGTTTTCTACTCTGAAGAAGAGCAGCAAATCCAGCACTGGCTAACTAAATTGCTTTAGTTAGCCGCTTTCAATAGAGAGCCTTGCTTTTTCTGATTTTTGCACAGAGTAATGAAGGCCAAAACATGTTTGTGTGCTAGTAACTAAAATGAAATTACACCTTTTAAAGACCAATTTGAATGTTTGTGTAGTACAGAACATTTCACTCTGAGCTCATGTGAATGATAAGCAGGAACCATACTGTGAAATTAGTGTAGGAAATGTTTCCACAGCAGAACAGTTCACCACAAATGTCAGCTTTTTACATACATTTCTAAACACGCCACCCGTGTAAAATGCCCTGACAAGTTTAATAACATGAGGAAGAAAAGAGGAGATGCTGCTCATGTTTGGATTTATCGTGTTATGAAGGCATAATCATCTATATTTCTCTCTGCCAATTTCTTATCTCTGCGGAGCCACAAAACTGGAGCACAACAAAAGCAGTGGCAACATGTACATACATCATCAAAAACAGTCAGAGATGAGACGAGCTGCTTTGATCTCACTTTTTTTTTTTTTTTTGGCTCTGCACCTGGAGTCAGGAAGAGTTGAGGGGTGAAGGAAAAAAAGAGGCCTCTTTCAGATAAACGCCACTTTCTGTCAAAATCCTTTTTAAACACTCTAACAAGACCTCCAGCTGCTTTCAGTGTGTACATCATTCTTCTGACAAGGTCCTCATACAGCATGTAAACTCATGGCATGACAATACCACCTCCCTACAGTACCTAACTCAGAATATGGTTTTTGTTACAATGATTGTTTGCCAGCTCCACAACAAGATCAGCAGGTTTTTGAGGCCAACTGTCTGCTGCACCCACTGAATCCACTTTATGAGCTACTGCAGCATGTCTGCACCGGTTTGCAGTAAATACATGTATGTTGAAACAAGTTTGTTTGACTGTGACTGTTTCTTTGTGTACTCGGGACACTAAAGATTAAGTTATCTCTTAAAAGAGCAAAAAGGGATGCAGCAACCAAAGCAGTCTGTTGTAAACCAAACTGTGTTAATCAAACACATCAATAGTGTCTACAGCACATGGATGAGTGGGAAATATACAAAGGGATAAACCCAAAAATTTTAATCCAGCCAAACAGCATCACAGCCACCAACTCTTGAACTGAAGAGTTTTTATATCCTTGTTGTTGTTAGCTCTGTATCTTGCAAATAACTGAAGACATGTAAAAGCTGAATGTCGAAAGCTGTATGAGAAGAAATTTGAAAATCCATGTGTTTAATCCCTTTAAGTTCCATAATGTCTCTGTTGTGAATATTTCAGACAAAGAATATTAAAAATAACATTATCCACTGTCTCCATTTGATTAAGAACATCACAGATTCCACTCGGATGTTTTCTGAAGAGGTTTAAAGATGATGATGATTTTTTGTGAGCTCTGCTTGCTCATAAAGCTTAGACATCACTCAGCACAGGTTTCAACCATCCAGATAATGGCCTTTCTGAAGACCAAATAACAGTATCAGACAGCTCTGGACAGCTGTCACAATAGAGACAGAGAAAGTGAAGTTCTGAAATAGCTCATATTGATTGCTTATCACCCTTTAATGATGGCTGAAGTTCAGGGTGGATCATTTGAGGGAAAACGGCGAACCTGTTTTAAAGGGCTAATCCTTATAAAGAGCAGAAACATGTTTTCTTATCTGTAGTTACAAGCATTAAATTGAAACTGTTATTAAAGAATTTAGGTTACAAGCTCGTCTTCTGGTTCCTCGGTAACTCAGAAGGTTGTTTTTGAGAGTGAATTGACACAATTAAGTGTCACCATTTATCAGAGATGTTGTGAACGTTGCTGTGATTGTGTTTGATGTCTGGCTTCGAAGCTTCTTTAAAGTGTCTCTGCTGCTGACACTCAAAAATGTGTCTCCTGCATCATACCTAACACTTACCACTTCATCACCTACCACTTAATCTAGCCATTATTGCTCCATACATACAGCATGCATCAGGTTTGCCCCTGCAGAATGAGTAGTCCCACTTTGTGATGATACATACAGTGTAGTATATCAGTGCTTTAAGTGTGTTTTTAATACTAAACCGTGAGGAAACTGAAAGACTCTTGAGAGCATTAGTGTAGCGCAGAAATTCCACAATCATTCAACACACATTATTGTAAAGTGCATCAATTGCCATGTCTAATTCATTTTGAGAGCTGCTGACGTAAAACTAGGTTCTGTATATTGATTGTTATTGATAATTCAACGTGTTCCTCATCGAGCACTTGCAAACTATTGGATTCTGTTAATGAGAACTTTCTTGAAACAGCAAATGACCTCTTTTTTTTTTTCTTCTTTTTTTCATCAAATATTAACCCAGCATCCTTGCCAATAACCCTGATGAAAGTCTGTAGTAAATTGACATGGCAACCAAAGAAAACACAGCTAACCAGGTTGATATTGACATTACATCTGCCAAGCGTTGGCACTGCAATCAGCCCGGGCTGGGAAACCTTGATCAAAAACGACATCAAATCAAGAAATCTAATTTTGAGTCCCTCAAGTTCCTCCATTGGCCATGAGTGAAGGAGCGTATTATCAAAAGGGCAGCGAAGAAAATGTTCAAATGAATTTCTGGATTGTGTGCCTTTACGTTACAAGACCTTGAAATTATTCAAATTTATTATAGAGGGTTATTATTTTCCAGTTACTTGAATCTCATTGGAAACAGGAAGTGGATCCTATTAGCAGCATCATCCAGGCTTTGCTGAAAGTGGAAAATGTTTTCCTCCCCGTTGTTCACATTAAGTTGCCCCTGAGAGACAACACATTACATCTCAAGACAAGAATACACACGGATGGCCTTTATCTAGTTACCTGAAACTTAAAGGTTAGTAAATTAACTTTGCTTAATGACAATAGTGTTTATAGCTGTTCTGCAATGCCACATTCAAAGGTGGCCTGAGAAGCCTCATTTAATATGACCACACTGTTAGCAGAGCAAACACCATCACAAGCAGTAAGCCAACACAAGGGCTGACAATCTTTAAAGGGAATCTGATTGATTTTCTCAGGAGTATGCTATTATCTACAATCAGTGGTCTTCAGATGAGAAAGGGCCAGTTGGAAGGACACGGCAGGGGTGAACGCACAAAACAAATTGTGCGATGTGGTCAGTTGTTACAAACAGCTTCAGGCTTATGTTGACAGATAGCAGACAGCAGAGCACGAGCATGTCAACGAAGGACAAAGAGGCCATTCACATCTAACGTTTTCAGATTTCATGACTCTGAATTCAGTTGTAAGCAGCGAGTACGTTTCATCACACGTGACAACACACGGAAATCAAAAACAGCATTTTTCTCAGTCTCATTTCGGTATGTGTTTGTAACAATGCAAGAAGGTTATTATGGTGAATATTAGGAAAAACTTCAAAGTTCAATAGAATGACGTGTTCTGATTTTGCCCCTGAGGTGCCGATCTTTTTATCTCATATATAATTATAACATATCACCTTGTGCACGAGATACAAAAATGTGTTTCAGGACTTTGGGGGGCTGCATATAGACCCATGTTTTTAGCCATGCATGGCTCTAAGGAAGGCAGTGTTGGCATCTTGGTCCATCAGTTGGTTGACCAACTTGGCCCAGACCGAAAAATCTGAGCAACTATTTTGTGCAGATATTCGTGGCACCCAGAACATTACACCTGCTAAACATCAACATGTTAGCATTTTCTTTGTGAGCATATTAGCATGCCAATGTTACCTACAATGCAGTGTAGGTTTGAGCTGATACAGCATCGCACAGAGCCTCCAGCATGGCCCTTAGTTGTGTTTGTTTGTTTTTGTTAGAACAAATGGGAGATAGCCAGAGATTCTATAGCGAGTACACTGGATTTGCTGAAATTGCATGCTCAAATGATTCCTAGGACCACATCCATTAAAGTCACTTTGCAGCATAACAAGTACCTGAGTTTTTCAAGTACATACTGAAGAGTATCCTAAACAAACAGCAGGACCTTCCTTTAATTTAGAAGTTGTTAAGATAAGACTATATGTATTACTATACATTAAAAGAAAAAGGGTACCCCGTATCTACTTAATGATTTATAGGAATATCCTTTAAAATCATAGTAGATCTCTGTGGTCCTCATTCAAACATAGTTAAAGAAATCCACTTCCACAGCCACAAAACTCTCCACATATAGTTCCATTTCATGGCTAGTTAAAGATATTATGACAAAATCATTATATAGATACACCAATGTCAGTGTTCCTTTCTTTTGCTGAATTTTTATTACAAAAAGCCTCTAAGCTTTAAGTGATTATCTAGTTAGAGTTGAATTGCTTAAAATGGTTTAACAACTTTTTTTCCCCTCTACAATGGTTTTCATTTTTACTCATCTATGTCCTGGATGGGAGGAGGAATAAATCAGCTGAAGTCATGAAGTCATGCACATAAATGCTGCATTCTACTTAGCACATGAAATCAAACGCTGCCTGGCATTTCAGCAGACGTGGACGTGGTTAATAAAGTTGGTTAATGCCCCAAGGAGCGGAGAGGCTTTCACTTCACTCTGAGGCCTAATGGATTATTTGGATTGTCTGGCCACAAAGGGTCTGAATGATTTCAACTTCGATCTAACAACTCGACAACAATATGTTGATGGAACAGGGCAATTTGTTCACATGGTTTCATTTTTTTTAAACATTGAACTGGTTGCCCATCTGTGTTTTTTTTTTCCTCAGGACTAAGAAAATCACTTCATCGCACACACCTGGTCTGGATGAATTAATCAGTGTCAGTGGAGAAAAGCTGCTGCAGGGCTAGCGAACATGTGACGCTGCTGTCATGTAGCCTTCATTAGCACACACTGATGGATTTTGCACCCAGTCAACTGCAGTGTGCCGTTTCCATAGTTAAATTTTTCTGTTTATCTGTTGCATCTCCAGAGGAAGCTGAGAAATACTTAAGACTCCAACCTTTAACATGACTGTAAACAGTGTGTGACTGCAGCTTCAGCTCCGGGACTCATTATGCTACACTCACTGCCACAGAGCCAGACATTCAAAGAAAGTACACACCATCTCTTTGCACACTGCAGCTTCAACTCACCACTACTGTCTAGTCTGAAATTTTAGACACATTTGTTCATTTGCAGAACCAATGGACAAAGTGGCAGCATCGAAATGGATCTCTGTCTATCACAAGTTCACTTCAAATTTTAGAAGCGAACTTGCCTCTGGGCTCTCCTTTATACCAGGTTTACCTCACACTTCGTAACACCTCGACGTATGGGTGTTAGGGAAGCTACTGCTGAATATGCAAAGATATTCACATTTCAGTCAGTAAATGTCAAGTCAAACTAAGGGGTAAAAACGAGTTTATGTCCTTTAAGCATTTTAAAGTGACTCAGTCTGTAATATATTCTGCCTTTATGAATTTAAAATTAATGTGGGTTTATATATAAGTCATTTGTTATTGGTGGCTGGCAGCAGGGCTTGTAATTTCCCCTGGCATGACTTCAGACAGAATCCTGATGGCAGCCTTGATGGGTCTTAATGGAAGTTCAGTGAGGAGAATAGACTGAATTTGCATGTAGACAAAAGAGGGGAAGGAAACAATATAATAGAGGTACTTTAGCTGTGTCCCAGATCAGGGCCCAGATCCTCCAAAGTCCACATTTCTGGAACGAATATGTCACAACAGTCTGACAAAGCCTGCAAAAGATCCTCTGGATCAAGCCAGGAAATTTAGTTTTATTCTGCACAAATAAGGTTTGGGGACCTCCCTCCTTCTTCATGATGAACAAACACTTGGTTAAGGTTCAGGAAAGGAACAGCTGGAAACAGGAAACAAGCAACAGTGGCTTTGTGGTGATGCCTTACCTAGACACTTGAAAAGGCATGTCCTTTCACTTGTTCATCATTTTTGGTTTGTGACTTCTTAAAGTGAATAAATGTCTATGTTTGACTTGTGCCATCATAAGTTCAGCTGTGAGCAGTTTGACCAGAATGATTTTCAGAATGAGTCCAGAAAATAAAAGGAAAAAGCAAAAACAGAAAAACGTTTTAAAAATAAATAAATAAAATGTAGTTTTGAAGAACAGAAATGTATATTTTTCCTTTTAATACCTTTGAGTTTTCTTGTTATCCTTCTGATTTTTCTTGGGTCCCTATAAGGGATGATTAACTTGGAAATGTCTGACTTTACAAGTTGACAAGGAGCACCTGAATGCATCGTTAGTTTTAGTCTGTGAGAATAAACAGTCTCATTTGAGAAAGAGGCACAGGTTCAACCTCACTTTCAGATCCAGCCTCTGAATTGAAACACAGCTTGTTGTTAGCAAGTGATTACTTTTGCTAATTCGTTTTGGTCCTGTTGCTCATCTTTTGACAGCTTCATCTTTTATTTACACCACTTGCCCGTTGTCGCAGGTGCAGACCAACAACGGGGGGAGATCAACAATGCTCTCAGTCTCCCGGCACAAATATCTGCTATTGTTTAATACCAACTGACATTCTGCAGATTGCCTGAGATTATTACTCCCACCTGGACTGCGCTTATGTGAACAATATAATTTACAACATCCATGTTTGTGATTGCATATACAGTAAATGTTTGGCAGTGTGTGCCTGTGCAGAATAACAATCAAAACCTGCAGTATGCATCAACTGATTAAGTTGTTCACACAAAATGAAGCCACTTACTGCAACCGCACACACATTTACACCCACACATGCACACAGCCTCCCCTGCTGTGGAGGATATTTTCAATTAATCAGGCTCTCTCATCAATAATGCATCACCCCTGCAGCCAGTCACTCTTCTTCAGCCATTTAATGAGGCAGCTCAGCCAGAGGGACACCATTCACGCATTACTCCTATTATAGTCGATGCTCAGGAGCAAAGCCACTGTGACCACAGCCAGTTATTAAAGCAATGCCATCATTAGTGCCTCTTGAGTCTAATCAAAACCTGTCAAAGACTGTTTTCAAAAGGACACAAATGACAATAAGTAAACACCCTGGGAGCGAGTGCATGGCCGTGTCATCACCCAGTCACCAAAAACCACGGGTTGTTAAAAATCTACTGCAGGAATTCAAGAGACCAAAGGAGGTTTGTCAGGAGCAATGAATTATTAACAGCAACGTTGCTGTGACAGAGGGGAATGTCCCGGTCTGATAACATTTTTTTAAGTTAAATTGCAGTTCAGATTTAAGACATAACCCCTGAGAGTCAGGAGAGCAGCTGCCAAGAAAAAGCTCCAAACAAATCCAATATCTTATACATACAGTACATTCTGTGAAAAGCTGCAGTGTACAGTCTCTAAATTGGGTGTGAAGTTGTACCTTAGCATTTAGTGCATCACACATCTTTTTGGCATTCATGGCAGAAAGTAATTAAGTGTAAGATAAATTGGGTTAGCTCTTAAGTAAACTTCAAAAATATATTCTGGCTGTGAAGCAACATCCATTAGGTTCCTGTTTTCTTTGATTTCTCTGATATATTTGGTGATAAACAAGCATTACTCTGGTATTTTCCAGTTAATTTGCCTGCTGCCATTACACAAGCATGTTGCCTGCACTTTAAAATTACTGAAAGGCAACACACTGCTAGTTCCAGTCTCCAGTCCTTCTTTCTCTCATTTCTGTATGTTAATTAAGTAGATTCACAAGCTGCGAGATTTGCTCAAATTTATTGCTGAAGTAGAAACAAGTTGTGTGGATGAGTCTTTGAATCCGTTTGCAGCGCCCAAGGTAAATTTGACTTCAGTTATGTCTTTCCGTTGACTTTGTATGCAATCGTGCTACTTCTAAAACTCCTCAAGCATTCTGTCAACATTACAGTAACATCTGACAATGCACTTCCTGTTATTTTAAATTCTGCATTGTTCATATTTGCTAGCTTGCAGACTTGCTTCCTTACCTTTGTGTTGTCAACTGCCCCGGGGCCCCAGAAGGTTTCGCTGTGCGACAATTAATTATGATTCATTTGGGAATATTTTCTTGTAAACCACATAAAGGCCTTCAGGTAAGCCATGCTCTGTTACCCGATCCCAAGCTGTGTCTTAAAGAGGGGCCCTATGCCAAAATGTACTTGTAAGCTGATTCTAATTCTGGGCTTACATGGTGCATATACATATATTAATTTGTGTATAATCAGATTATAACTTTTGCAGACTGAAATAGATGAAGCTGAACCTTGCAGCTCTTGAGTTTGTCCTGTACCTTCTGGTCATTTTATCCTGAGACAGAACGGAGCGTCAAAGACAATTTAACAGTTGGTACAGTCAACCAATCATCGTCAGTGTGTACCAGCAAAGACGACACCTCTTATTATCACCTCTTACAAGCCGGTTACACCTTGTTTGTAACGTGTTGTTTCTTTCATCAAGTTCTTTGTATATATTTTTCTTTGAATTAATGTACAAAGGAGTCAAACAGCTCTCCAGAGTAGTGGTGGTGGTGTTGTCCTGGCCTTGTAGAATTCATATAATTTCTCATCGTCTCCTCACTCTTACATTTTCCTGCCAACCAGGCCAAGAATGGCGATCTCTAAGGAACACAACCATATGAGCAGAGAATCTGACCATCTGGCTTCCACTGCAGCAAAATCCACAAGGGATAAGAGAAGAGTGACGAATGTCCCTCATTTCCCGCCGCCTGTCAGTGTCAAGATGTCTCTTTTAAAAATAAAACACTGTTGTCGGAAACTGTAAGGGGCCAATAGTGCGATAACAAGGAAATGTAAGGCCCTTTTGGTTTTTTTTTTTTTTTTTTGAAGAAAAAGAGGAAAGGTCACCACAAGGGAAAAGTAAAAGAAACTCGTTTTAAGTTTGTATTCTTGGACTGATTCCAGAGATACAGATAGCCACAGTGGGTGGGACAGTTATGGGAAGGGGATGATATAAAATCTGTGTAGAGTATAATGATTGGCTTATCTCTGGAGCTCACAGTGCAGGTCTTCTGTCAGTGCTTTATTGTAGGAAGTAGCTTTCCATTTCTGCTCTGTCAAAAACCTGTGAGATGAGAATATGTAAGTGAGGACAGGGAGAAGAAATCCTGCATTAGTCATTTCATTTCTAAAGACTTTACACACATCTGTTGCTCTGCTGTAATTCTCAAGGCACACTGTGACCAATGTCATAGGGACCATTACTCCTCCTCAAGACATAAATTCCACTAATTAGAGATCAATGACTCATGCTTTATGTAATTAGGCCGGATGGGACGCCCCCAGAAAACACAGACATATATTCATCTCCTTTTTTCTATCTCCCCTATCAGCTCTATTGTGTATAACATAAAACATGAAAATGATCCCCGCAGCAGACATGCCCTGCCTAGACATGGTTCAGGAGAGCGGTGGCAGTGGCAGCACTTTGACAGCCGGGTTATGGTTTCTGGGTCCCAGTAATGAAGGACTACTTAGTGTGTCATCCAGGAAATGGGCCTCTCCCCCGTCTGTCTGTCGACAAGCCAGCTGGATTCAATCCTACACCTCGGAATAACACCAGGCCTCAAACGCTGTAGCATGGCCACCCTTTGCTTTAATAGGCAGAAACAGCTCATTAAATCACAAGAGTGGCTAACCCTTCCCATAACAGAATTGGTAAACTCACATTAGTCAGACAGCAGCTAAATCATTTGGTCGATTTTGTGTTTTTTCCCTTTTATCTCTTTTTCCAGCTTACACATCATTCTGTTCATTTTTTGCACAGTTAGCAACCACAATGGTTGAAATAGGAGAAACAGAAGAGCCTAGCACACACTTATACTACTGTACAGTGGCTCGGTTTCCCACTGTCAGCAAGCTGTTGAAAACTGCCCATGATATCCAGAACAAGAGAGGGGATTAACCAAAATGTCAAGAGAGACAGGTTAAGCTGACAGGATATCGGTTTATACTGAAGGGTCTCACTTTCAAAGTCAAAAAGTCAGAAACTTCTCAGAGTGAAATCTTCACTCATAACGTCATGTCATATTGATAAGCAGAGAAAAGACAATTTCCGCAGACTTTCATTTGACTTTCAGATATGAATGGTCAAAGAAACACCGAGCTTTTGGGAATAGAGTAAACTGCACCAAAATTCATGTTTGCATGATAATCAATTTAAAGAAAATATAACTGAAAAGTTCAGAGGACATTGAAAGACATTTAATACTCAAATCCTCAAAGAACACAATATTTCTATTAATAGTCCAGCTGCGCAGTTAAAGTGGAATCATCTCATTTTGACAAATTCAGCTGGCATTCATGTATTCTGTCCAAATATCAAAACGAAACTGGCAGTAAAGACTGTGTAAAGCCTTAAGGAGTGTTTTGATATACAACTGTGAGCCTGCCTCAGTATAGAGATTTGCCTGAAGTGAAATTCAAAATGTCTCATCTGGTCTGATCTCCCTGCGCTATAAGACCAGACTGGGCTTCATTAGCAGTTGCCGCTGTGCTTTATTGGCACGGAAGATCCCATTTTCACTACAGAAATGACTTGCCACCAGCTGCAAATTGGCAATGCGCCATATTTCCTCGCAAGTCAGCTCTTATTAATAGCAGTTTCTGGGATCTGTACCTCCCCATATCCAAACACAGCAGTGTCATCAGCAGGTAAATTTGAACAGCGGGAGCTGAGGACTTCACAGGCATTGTTTACCACGGTGAAAATTACTAAATATAGGAGAGTGGCATCACCACCTGCTTACGCCTTGTCAGTAAAGTCTGAATATATCCCAAGCCTCTCCCCTGTCATCTGAAGGACACACTGGCATGAAGTCATGCACATGAAATTCATATTTAAGTTTTAAAACTCTTAACAATTATCGTGTTGCTCTCCATTATTGGGCTAATTCTCTAGCACAATGGACTTATATAGTATTGATGATTACTCCTCTCCTAAATATCAGGCTGCTCTCTGATGGTGGCTGCAGCAAAGGTTAATTAATGAGCAGTGGCAGGAGCGATGGCTGCCGGCAAGGGAGAGGCTCTCCTGGGACTTCGACTCACCAGTGGCGAAAGATAAAGGTGGAACAGGGAAGGGTATGACTACTCAGCTGAAATTGAGTCCCCTTTTCTATCTGGATAACCTCCATGTACTTAATAGTCTGAGAAAGCTACTTGATCACTTACCCAAGCTGCTGCATGGAATTAGATTATAGTGCAGCTTTTCATCATTTTCTCTGTGAAACCTTATTTCATGCAATGATGATGTATTGGTTATCAAACATCAGAGATAATCTGGGGCAGCCTTCCATCTTAAATTAGTTCTGCAAATCTGCTTCTTGTGATCAGACATCAAAAGGTTTTCATAAAGCATTTTTGTCTGTCAGAGCGGCAGGCGTTTGCAGTGTTATTTTCAGATGGGAAATAAATTCTATGGAAACAGACTGACATATAGCTTTATTTTTATCCTGTCTGTAAGATGCCATTAAATTTAATTGGTAGAGATTATCTATGCAGACTTAAACCTAACACGTGAACTAGCCTGATTAGCTTTTTATGTGACGTGCTGCTAAAAAGACCAGTAATAAAGAGGATCAAATACAGAAATTTGTTAGAAAATGTTTAATCTTAACATAAACTTAATCAGAAAAGTAACCGGTATATATAGCTGTCAAATAAATGCAGCAGAGTTTTTAAAAAATCTATGATATTTCTCCATGAAATGTAGTGAAGTAGAAGTATAATGTAGCATAAAATGGAAATACTCGAGAAAAGAGTAAATGTGATTAGTTACTTTCCACCACTGCCTGCAGGATGAAGATAAGAAACAACCATTTGGATTTTTCACAACCCAAAAAGTCATCAATATCAATCCATATAAAGTTGCGTGAGATGCTGGTACTATAAAATCTAATAACAATAGCTGCTGTAAAGGTGAGCTGCATAATTTCCACTGTAATGAAGTTATTTGATAATTTAACACACTACAAACACTATAAAATCTGATTACATTAGAGGTTAAACTAAATATTATTTATACTGAGATTATTTATGCATCAATATTTCCAATCACTCCCTGATCCCGAATAAATCAAAACACTTAAAAGCCAGTGAGTGCAAGTCCGGAGTTGTAGAAACCTCCCTTCCAAAGCATTTGCCTGAGGATTTTTCAGTGAATAATGTGCCTCTGCACTGGAAGGATTAGGCATAGAGGACCCTGCCAAGCACTGGAGTGTTACAGGAGGGATCAAGAACAAATGAGTAATGAAATGACTGACTCATTGAGACCAGTCTGAAACATGAGATGCGGCATGTGCTCTTTCGAAGCCCGCTCCTGTTAAGTTCCCATCTCAGTCAGAGCATGACATAAGAATTTCCTGACATGTTTTTAATTGTTGGCTCCTCCTTGTCATGCACGTCATCCATATAAGCAATTAGGCTTCTGTCATCCATGTCTAATAAAATGGAGACTGCTGCATAATTGTGGCGGCTCACAGGCATCTGCATAAGCAGACGTGTTACTAGTGAGTTAGCAGTAAGCATGGTGAAAGAGAGCATGTTCAAATTAAAATCTATGCTGTCTTTTGTCGTGATAGATAATAGCAAGTTTAACATGAGTATAATAATATCTGCAGCTAATGAGGACTGATGCTATATAATCATATGGCACACACTTATTACAGTGCAAGATAATTCATTACATCCGAACAAGGACAAAGAGCCAATATATTTATGAATTTATTATTTTCTTTACATTATCTCCACCTCCTATTCCAGAGCCCACAGGAAACCGTTATAAAGAAATGATTGTAATTCAAGGCCACAGAAGCAAGGAACCATATCCCCACGAGCAAATACAAAACAGTTGGTAACAGGATTGCAACACCAAAGTGAAAGCATGTCTGCCAAGTCTACACATTCAAAGACCACAAACATCAAACGGGTTTTCCAGGCAGTCAAGGGTTTCAGTGTTCATAGAGAAGAAAACAAACAGGACTGTTTCTAGCAGAGAGAATATGGATATTTCCAAAATGGCCACAGTATGTTATTTTTTTGCATACAGATGCAATGGAGAGTCTATAATTGAGTGCACCATCTGCATGTTATGTGTGATCCATTTACATTACAGAAATGTTTAAGCAAGACAGCATCAAAGGTTACTGAGGAGCGTACATTTTTGCCCAGGTCAAAGAGCATAACATTACAAAGTAGAAATGGTCTCTGACCGTTTTTTTTTTTGTTTTTTTGTTTTTTTTCTTAGCTATACTTAATATTCATCCCATTTCTTCCACTGCTAGCTGAACTCTTTCAAGACAAAGGCCCAAAAAGATCATCGGATATCTGATTGACCACGACAGGAAATGGAAACTTGTTCTGCTTGAATTTCCTCCGGGCCTTTATAGTGAAGATAGCACAGCAATATAACACAGGGTAAGCCTCAGTTATGGCATTTTGCAGATTAATAGTAGCTGAGGGGGATGCTTTGGAAATTGCTTTGACTACAAATGTGTCAAGGCTGACAGTTTTTCTTTTTTTTTTCAGTTTGATACCCATTAAGCACTTCCCTCTGATCTAATTCAATAAATGCCAAAGGGAGTTATAATAATCATATTCATTCCTGATCCTTTGGGATATGTGTCTTTGGAACCCATAAATACTTATAACTTTCTTTCTTCTAGACATAATATCTTTAGAGGTTTATATATCTTCGGAGGTTGAAGATTTCCAGGCTAATCAAGTACATACAGTAAAGTTAGCTTTGGAAAATGCACTGAATTCCACATACAATCAAGAGTCCCTGTAAAAGTGCTAAGCCACCAAACCGTCATGACATCTTTGAGCTTCAAATAAACTCTACTGCTATAATGCATATCATTCAATGCATAATCCATATCATTTATAAGTCTGTATGATAATACATACAATATAGCACTACTCTTCTTGTTCTCTGCTTTGCTTTGAGTCTTGCAGCATTTTCTTTACAGTTTTAAAGGGAAACAGCGCTCAGAGTTCAGATATTAAAATTCATGACAGCCAAATTAGTCTCCAAAAGCTACAAACTAGAAACCGAGACTGTCAATAAATACGAGTCTTATTTCTTAATGAGCTTCATAACGTTATCTGTTCCAAACCAGTAAATATCCCCTGATCCCCCCCAAAATAATTCCACTAATACCAGACATGGATTTTGCACAAACATCTTTCTGACATCACAGATTAGCGATGGGAAAAACTCTCATTTTTCATCTCTTACTAAGACATACAGTAAATAACCTTCGCTGAGAAACTGAGCTTTTCTAGGACGCTGCAATAACGCAAAAATTATGCTGAAATTCAGTGGCCTTCCTCTGCAAGTAAGACAGCAAAGGTCTGAAATCTCACTCAATAAAAGAGTGCTACAACTATGTGTAAAGAGCTGCTGTGGAAAAAAAGAATAATACCAGAAGCTCCCTTCCACCTATTTTAATGTAAAATATTCCTCCCCCGTCAACATCTGTTGCTGTAGTTGGTACAACACCTTACATACACCCAACACAACTACAACTAACAGAAAAAACTTAAACAGACAGAAATGCTACCCAGTTTTTGCTCACCTTGTAACATTTACTTTTTACAATTTAATATCAGTGCAAAAAAAAAATAAAAAGAAAAAAAACTTTACAGAACTCAATGGCAGCTACAGTAAACAAGACAGCTCAACATCAGCTGACCAGCAGCACCAAGTCAACTGGCAAATGTGGTGTAGCCCAGCCTCTTCATCACACTCCCACATACATCCTCTATAAGTCTGATGTCCTTTCGAGGCATGTTTCGTCTCCACATGTTAATATTGGCTGGTGAAATGTCTCCTTCATACATCAGATTGTACAGGTTTGTGGAGGTGGTGAAAATGAGTTGATTGAGGGCCGCAGGTGAGACAGGCACCCCCAGAAATGTGTGTATGCTTTCCGCTGTCTCCTGCGGGAGGTTGACCACGTCCTCAAACCTCACTTGGAGGTAGGACTCCTCCGGAAGGTTCTCGCTGACCCTCAGCACTGCTGCGGTGTGAGCCAGCCACAGATGAGCCAGTATCAGGACTGGGTTTGTCTCCGAACGGGACAGCAGCCTCTGAATTATTTTAAACTCTGGCGCCACACTTGGGCACCCATCCCTGACAGCATCTTCCTTGAATATCAAGGAAAGGTGCTGTGGGATATTTTTAAGGGAATATAGGCTGGGTTTGCTGTTATAAACCATGAGATAAATCCACGCTCGAGGGTCTCTCACCACGTAGATTGTCCTCAAGGAGGGTCCTACCACCTCCTGAATGAAAGGCAGTTTGAGTGCCCAGCTTCCACTCCGCATGTTGAGGACAACCCGTGCGTCAGGATACTCCGCAACATGGCGTCTTATCTCCCTAATGTACTCTGCATCTCGGTCCAGGCTGGCCCTCAATTTGCCCTTCAGCTCAGACGCTGGCTCCCTCCTCCTGGATCTTTTCTTTCTGTCCCTGGAGGGGCCAACCCTCTGGGGCTGTTTGGCCCTGCTGCCCTCCACCAGCTGAATATTTTGCAAGTGCAGCTTGATGTTGTGGACCAGCGAATGCAGCCAGCCCTGAATAATCTTAAACCGTCCGTGCACAGCGTCTGACCTTGACCACTCGCAGGCGTCAACCAGAGAGTCAAACTCAAACTCAGTCTCAGGAATGTCCACGTGCTCAGTGGGAACCCTTATGTAAACAAAGTCCGAGCTGTTGTAGAAAAGATGCTTGAGTATTTCCGCTCCCGATCCGGGAAGGGTTGTTATGACGACGGTGGGGAGGGGGAGCCGGTGCTGCTCGTACAGTCTGATTTGTTTGTTTACTTCGCTTTTGGCACCCGCACCTTTCCATTTTACCCCACAGAGAAGCTGATCGCAGCTGTTAGACACAAACAGCAGCTCAGCTATCCACAGAATAAGCACAGAGAGGAGGGCGTAACGCATCAGCCTGCTGAAGCAGACATAAAACTTTCTCTGCATGGTCAGAAATCCTATGGCCACACAGAGAACAACCCCTGCTATCACATTGACTGTGAATCCAAAGTCAAACAGCTGATTATCACTGCTGATTTGTTTGGGGATGAGTTGAGTCCCAAGGCCATATCGAGTGATTTGATATCTATCCTCGACTTTACAGTGGCCTCCAAATCCTAAATAATTCAACCTCGCCCCTATGTCTTTATAGTTTGTAGCTATAGAAACTATCTTCTCTGTGTTATTTATGGTTAAAGAAAGCCTCACTCCGTTTTTGCTATTATCCATAAATCTACAGTTGGACACTTTGACATATGGTCCATGTAAAACATAAGCGACTCTGCTGACTGAGCCTGTCATTGGGAAAGTGACATTAACATACTGAGTCCACCTCTTTTTAAACTCAGCCGCCTGCTCTGCCTCCTGTATCCTGGTATCAGGGCTGTGACCCTGGGTGTCGAACCAGAACATTTTATAGTGAGCATCCCACACGTCCATCATTGCGCCGTTATATTTGTCCATGAATCTGAATGGAACATATTTAAAGTCAATGTCGAGATTGTGGAAAAAAGCGCTGAATGACTTCACAGGTGAATCGCTCCACTTCTCCACGTGGTCAAGCACCAGCAACGTCTGGGAGTTGAGCAGAACCAAGGCTCTGAACACACTCTTTAGTCTCATAGCGGGGGAGTAAGCTGACACAGCTTCCCCACTCACAAACATGGTGTTTCTGTGTGAGGAGGCGACAATCACCTCCCCTCTAGCATCACCCACCCCTTCATCAGTCCAACGCAGCCACTTAGCGCACTCCCCCAACTGACCCTCCCATGGACTGTTACACTGACTGGTAGGAGAGGGGCTGAACACCAAAACATTGTTAAGATAGCTGTACTTTGGGCCATAAAGTGCTTCGGAGACAAATACTTGTCCATTAGGAGCAAATGTGAAAGAGTTCTGGTCCGGGTGCTCGTGGCCGGGGTTAAAGCTGTTCCAGCCATCCACCCAGGAGTAAGGCTTGTCATGTACAATGTCATAGACTGCACGGCCACCCAGCCTGCCAGACTTAAAGGAGACAAAAGTATTACCCTGACCATTGGGAAGCCCTGCTCCATACGTAACCACACCCCAATTTGAGAAAATGTGCATCCTCGCCTTGCCAAAATCGTGGGGAGGCTGTGGTGTGAGGTGGGAGTTGAACCAAATGTATTCTGTGTGAAGTGTAGCCCAGCGCTGGGCAAATGACTGCCCCATGGGACCATCCTTGGGTCGGTGCTTTCTAATCTGTTGAGCTAGCCAGTTACCTGTTCCGTTCCTCATGACAAATGTGTCGAGGAAAACAAGCTGGCTCTCCGGCCCGTAGAACCAGTTGTAGTTGGAGTCTGCGATGCCAACTGTTCTTTGAAAGCCCGGCAACAGAGTGGCATAATAAAACCAGAAGTGGCCCCGCAGCCAGTTGTTCTGCATGTTGTCAATGGTGAAATGGCGCTGAGCTAAAAAGACATACTGTGTGATGGACTTGGCTGTGTAGCTCCCATAAGCTACTCCCTCATCCAGAGACCCATCAACAACATGATTTAGGAGGAACATAGTTTTCTCCATGTAGTTCACTGCCACTTGTTTCCAGATCATTGACTCTGGGTCGTCGTGTGATCCAACCACTATTGCACCAGTCAGGATGGCTAATATGTTAGTTGTTTGATGATTCTGGAGATACTGCTTCCCCCACCCTCTGTACTTGGAGAGCTCATAAAGCTCTGCTGTCTCAGAGCGAATTTTCTTGAGGTAAACGTCCCTTCTGCGCTCATCCAGCTGAGAGTAAATAAAGTCATAAGCAGTAGCAAACCCAGTGAGGGAGTGTGCCATAGGGACCTCATCGTTAGGGGCACTGGTCACCTTCCAGTCGGGGTATTCAGCCATCCTATCCATAAACTTGATAAGAAACTGAAGGGCAGCAGAGTCCTCTGGGCACAACAGGCAGTAGAGAGCCAGTGGAGGCAGGTTGTTCCCATAAATCTCATTCCACTTGCTTGTAAACTCCTCATGTTTCACAGGGGGCATGTAAAAGGGGACATTAGACAACATGGTGAGCACAGCCGCCCGGATGACTTTAAATATGTGACTGTGGGTGGTGGAGGACCTTTGCCTCAAGTGCAACACATCCACTTGGTTAAAATATAGGTTTGGATGGGAATCAGCAGACTGGAGTTTCCACTGCTCACTCGCTCTGTCTTGTGTGAGCTTGACCTGAAGCAAGTCATCTGTAAAAATGTCTCTGTCTGTGGTGTTGAAGACCCCCGAGAAAGCAGTCCCCACTGCGAACAGCGGTAGTAAAAAAACTGAATATACCACCCAGTTAACTGCCATGTTGCCGGGCATTTGTGAACACATTCTACTGGATTCCAGAATTAGGTAGCTGATTGTTTTCTTCCTTAAAAACGTTGTTACGATGTCCCATAACTTAAGATGTGATTTTAATAGTCCACAAAATTGATATTTCATATATTCAATACCAAAGTCCAATGCATGATAGTCAAGAAATGAGGAACAAAAACTTTAGTGCAAGAGTAAACACTATCCATATCAACTTCCATAACCAGTATCCATAACATTTTGCAAAGACAGCAAAACAAATCACATTAAATACAAAAGCGTCTGAAAGATGTTTCTGTTCTGCTTTTGAATTTAAATCAAAGACTAAAAAAAAAAAAAAAAAGTCGTCGTCTTATTCCTGCATGTTTTCCTCCGTCCTCATAGTAACGTGTGTGCTCGTGAAGACTGGCATCTCCCCCCTCGCGTGCGCCAGTACCTCATATTGATCTGGTCCCCAAAACATTTCCTCGCGGACAAACATCGGTCAGCCCCAGTCTGTGTCCGGTCCAATCACAGCCACCCAAAGGCTCCGTGTGCAGCCCGACCGAGCTGCAACATCCATGGACACGAACCTCAAGAAACAA
The DNA here is from genome assembly GCA_037833715.1 of Toxotes lorentzi. Taxonomy (NCBI): domain Eukaryota; kingdom Metazoa; phylum Chordata; class Actinopteri; family Toxotidae; genus Toxotes; species Toxotes lorentzi. Next base: position 4,426,130 of record JBBMJY010000013.1, read on the forward strand.
CGCATCTCCGCAGACAACATTGCTCGGTCTCCCCGCTGCAGAGACTCCAAACTGCCTGGTGCTTAAAACTGCACATCCTGATCAGGAAATCGACCTGTGTGCATTGTTAAATCCAATCCTTTAATTTTATTTTATTCTATTTATTTATTATTTTTTGCTGCACGCTTTATCTTCCGCGATTAGTGTGGTGAAGTCCGAAAAGAGGAAAGTTGTCGTCACTCCTCAAGTATGCAAAGAATGAGACATTTTTTCCCCCATTGTCCTCAGGAAACAGTAAATCATCCTCCCGAATGTGGATATTCCACATGAAAATCTGCCCTCGCTGTAGGGATATTCGTGAATCCGCCGCCGTTTGAGGCACACATCTCACAAGTACGGCCGTGCATGTGTGTAATCTCCGGACGCGTCCTCCCGACTGTTCAGCACAGTCAGTTTGATTGTTTTCCCGCACTGGATGGAAAATTTCCGCTGTACAAACTGTAGAGGGAGCCGTGACTTCAGAAGCCCAGCCTCATGCCTCTTGTACAGAGTGGGAAGGCTGGATAATCATCTCATAAAATCATCAGTTTTTTTTCCTCCTTGTTTTCCTAACAGGGTGTTTGACTGATGTTGTGTTAACTTCCTGATGTTATGTTAAGATTGAGGCTGCAGAACGAAAATCAAACAAGATCTTTTAATGTAACATGCCGTAAACTGGTCCTCTACTGTGTCATTTAATTTAAGACTTTACAGAAGTCCTCATTTGCAACAGGCCAAAAAGATGGGAAATGACTGAAAAGGCACAAAAAGAGCAGAGAAGGGATTTGCAGAAGGCAACAGCATTGGCCTTCACTTAAAAGGCACATAACCTGAGATCTCTGAGGCAGTAACAATGACAGCTAACATTGCTGTACCTTAAAGGAAGAGTTTGACATTTTGAGAAACACACTTGTTGGCTTTCTTGTAGAGAATTAGGTGAGAAAACTGCTGCCACTCTCATGTCTGTCAGGTAAATATGAAACTATGCCATGTACTCTGCCCTACATAGCCAAAATGCAGCAATTATCATTTGCTGAATTAATATTTTATTAAAGATAAAGTTATTAAACTAGCTCATTATGTCAAATGGACCAGAAAGCTGAAGAACATATTTAGTTTGTACAGACTGCATTTTCCCCTGCGCCCTTTAGGTTCTCTAAATACAGAGCACAATATCCAAATTATAATATCCAGATTTTTTAGGTTTTATAAAAGGTATGTGACAATGATTAATAATCATCCTAAAAGGGTATAAATTAAGGTTTTGAAATGTGTATCCTGTTACACAGTTCTGCTAACTAGACTTCAAATTCAAAACCCTTTTTTCTCTTGTAAGGATTAAAGAAATGAGACAGACAGATTTTGTTCCTTGGAGAGTGCCAGGCTAACTGCTTCTCCCTTTTTCCAGTCTTAATGAGTGACTATGAGGAGTCTTGTTCAATCCTTTTTGCACCATTTGGCATTTCTACCTGAATTTGTAGTGATGCAATATGAATACGTATTACACAAACAATAAACACCACATGATAGATGTTATTAATATGTTTAATTTGAAATGAAACTTTATTTGCTCAAAATGTCTCATTACACCTTTTTTTCCCTCCCTTCAGTGTCTCAGTTGCATGTCTTTGTAATGCAATTCCTAAGGCAACAGAAAAGGCCTCCAATAACCTCAAAAGCATCTCCCCTTCGAGAAATGCTTGACATTTGCCTGTCCTCACACACAGCACCATGAACTCTGATCACCTCATTCAGTGAATATTAGGTTTCTGTGCAGCATCTTCATTTAATGATGGATCGCTTTCTCTATACTCAGTTCACGTGTGTGTTCTGCAGCATGGTAACCCACAGGGACCGCTATTCCATGATGCTTTTTTTTGGGTTGTTTTTTTCTCCCCACAGTTCGAAAGCAATGTACAGTCGCCTTATCAAGATCACAGAGAAAACACGCATAGTAATCTCTCTCAGGACTAAATCCTTCCACATGGAGAGAAGATGCACTGCAAAAAAAAAAGCTGCTTCAATTTAAATGGTGATGATCATCTTGAACTCACATCAGTCAAATCACTCTATAAACATAAAAACTACACTTCAAGAATCGAGATGAGGCTTGAAAACTCAAAAAAAAAAAAAGACAGATTTTTAAAAACTTATTTTAAGAAAAAATTGATTGGACTTCCCAACCGATTTTAATTTTTTAGCATATGTTCATTTACTGCAGCAGCTGCCCAATCTGTAAAGGAACAAATTACCCCCACACCCCCTTCAAATGTGTGCTGATATTAAAATGCAGGGGGGGTGAGTGTGTAAAGAATTAAAATAGAGTCTGGAGTGG
>JBBMJY010000013.1:4428582-4482920 GCA_037833715.1 Toxotes lorentzi
TGTTGGAAGAGGTGCCAAAACTGGAAAGGAAAAAAGAACCCCAAAACCCCCCCCCCCCCCCCCACCCCCCCCCCCCCACCCCCCCCCCCCCCCCCCCACTTTTAGGTGCGTCACCAACATAACATTCATCTGTTAGAGCTTGTGGGCTACATCCTTAAACAAATAAGTACGGTTGTATCAGGAGCTAATTAAGGCTTTTATTTCAAAGATAAAACAGTAGTGGTGTTATTTTTCCAGGGGCCCTGAGAGCTCAGCGCACTGCAAACACATGCATACAGACAAAATAAAAGCAAATGATGAAAGCATCAATTTGGGGAAGAAAATGCTTCAAAGCAAGAAAACACAACAGAATACAGAAACGCTGAAAGTTTCACAGAACACAGAGGAAACGAGTTACAACTTTAGCTCAGGAGTGTTCATCGCTTTTTAGCCTTTCTGTTCTGTTTATAGTTGTGTTGCTTTTTTGTTTTTTTATTTTCAATTTGCAGCATTTTTTTTCCCTTTCTAAACGCAGCATCACAAGCCACCATCAACCAACACCAACGATTTTCTTTTTTCTGCATCCGGCTTCTCTGGAGATTCTTCTTTAGCAGTGTTATCATAAAATTATTGCCTCACCCAAGTGGAGATGTGTGAACTCAGGGAAACATATACCTATTCACTCTCATTCCTCAAGGATCCTGTATCTTACAAAATGTTATTAGACAGGAAACTGTGTTGGAGTTGGTCTTCAGGCAGCAAGAGAAACCCCCCTTCTAATGTCTTTGACGTCAGCTACTTCAGTGCTGGTTATCATGTTACATATTGTGTGTAATCAGGGAATCAGGGCAGTTCTCTGATGTAAATTTCATGTTAGTCAGTGCTAGTTCAACTTACTCGCAGAACATCCTCTCAGCTGCACTATTTATTTCTTGAACAAAAATCTATGGGTGTATTATTCCAAAAAAAAAGCAAAGAGTTCAGTCTGTGGGGTGTAAAAATTCACAGAATTTTGAGTTTAGAGCGTACTTTTTTGGATTTAATAAATTCCTCAACTTTACCTCGTAGTAAGATTCAGCACGTTTCTGACATGAATGACACTGTCAGTCTGCAGTCTAACAATTCATTTTGAAAAAGTCCGATTTTTAAAAGTGAATCCAAGTTAAAAAAAAAAAAAAAACTTTAAATGGACTTTTTTTTGCGGCATGCACCCCTCTGGTGTGTGCACTACCCATACTTTTACTTCCATTAATTGTCCATCTGCGCAACCTCCACGTTTCTCAGCAGAGTAGTTTTGACTAATTTGATCTCCACTTAGTGCCCTCTACTTACATTATGTCCTGCCTTCACTGTAAAAATCGCTTCCCTAAATGAGCTCTGAGCGAGAGGAATGTTTGCACACAACCACCATCCTTTGAAACATTGCACCAGTGCTCACTGGAACAACTTTTGATCGTCACATCAGCGCATGTCAATTCCTCCCCGTCAGACTTGTACCACAGAGAAGGAGAGAGCATCCTAATTAGAGGAAGCCTCAGCGTGGTGAAAGGATTGAATGATCTCATCCACAGTCATCTAGCACTCTAATCACTCTCATCCACAGCTGCTCGGGCCTCGGGTTGAGCAGAAGGTCCTCAAGTTGTTGCTTGCCACTGGTTGCCATAGCGACATTTCAAGCCCATTTGATCGGAGAAGATAAATGGGAGATTGCCAAGAACGTGTGAAACATGGATCCTGAATGCACGGTTGATTGACAGGTGGCAACCAGTGTCCCTGTGCCTACTGCGGCTCTCCTGCTGTTTATTCTGACCATTTGAAGCTTTGCAAATCCTGGATTTGCTTGTTGAGTCAAACAAACTTCCAGCCATACATATTGAAAGGAGAGGTGTGTGCAGCATGTCAGTGCCCTTATTAAAAATATGCCATGCTGGGAGCAAAGGGAGGTGCAAACCAGGCCCTTGAAAGACTCCCCTCTTTCTCTGCCTGCAGAGAATTTCAATTTCCCCCAAGAGACTCAGGTTGCTCAGCATGCCTGTGTCCTGCATCCAGCTCTCTGGGTAGAGGTAGAGGGAAAATTGGCTCCAAATGTTCAGGTTTCAAAGATGGCCGTCTGTCAATCACAGGAGTCTTTCTCAAAACAAATTGTACGGCTGCACTATTCTATGGATGCTTTCAGAATTATTGTGGTCCTTCAAAACCGTTCAGTCTACTCATCCAGAGAACAGGAAGCAGTTTGCCTGATGACCCTGGAACCCGAAAACACTCAATGCATTCGAGTTTTCCATAATAATAATAATTAAGTCCACAAACATATCTACAGTGGCGGTTCTCAGGTCTTGAGTGCCTCATTGACAATATGTGTTATTGTTGATTACATCTGAAGATGACCGCTTCCCAGGGCTGTGAATGTGTAGTCTCCAGCCTCCGCACATAACCTACAGAATAAAATCTTCAAGAAAAATGATGAGCCTTTCTGTGTAAGCAGCAATCACCGTCGAAGCCCAACTCAAGGTTATGTTTCCTTCATCTGTTGTAAATATATCTACAAGGTCCTGATTGTGCTGAAAGAGTATTTTTGTACTTCTTTTTTCAGATTTTAAAGCATATTACTCTGTACACATTTGCCTGGTGTTGTACTTTTGTTTCACATTTTTAACTGGTTGTTTTACCTTTCAGTGGCATTTGCATCTGTCTCATACCTTCAATACCTGCTGCTTAATGTGGACTGACATCTGTTGTCGATGTCATTTCATCACCTCCCCAATCATTTCAGTTTGCACATCAACTCTACTGTGATGTTTGCACATTTCCTTGCTTGACTTTGCACATCATTTCTGCCTTTGCAGCTTCAACATCACCTGTGACATTCACCATAGACTCCATCAAGTGAAAACAACAGCAGTCAGGAGCTGACATTGAATGATAGGTGAGACATCAGACAGATGCAAATGAAAAGTACCAGAGAACACTTTAAAATACAGACTGAGTATGCAACAACATTTTGACAATTATCTGCTGCTGCATTAATGATGTGGTATTTCGCTATTTCCTTTAACTAATCCTGATAGAGTTGCATGGATGACCTTGTAGCGCACTGAGCTGTAAGATTATTCAATGCAGATGATAAGAATGGAGAAAAACTAAAAGAAAATACTTCAGAGTGTAGATACAAGACCTACTCAGACATCCACACACAGTTCAGCTAAAGGAAATATACTTAAACACCAAAAGGATAAATCCAGTTTATTATAATTTGGATCTTCTTTTCATAGTTTTAGTGAGCCTTCCTATTTTGTAATCATTATTCCAAGTGCTTTATCTAAGGGGGCCTTGAGGGGCAAAAAACAACACCACATTAAACACAACAGAAAACGTAACATTTTAAGGAACACTTTGATTTGGAGATATGTTGAAAGCAAAAGGTGTGAATCCTTCTTTTATCTCTCTTTATTGTGTGTGTGTTTTTGACCTCTTTTGCAAGCTGCATTACACAGCACACTGCCCTTGCAGGGATAATAAAGTTGAGCTGAAGTGAACTGAATTAATAGTAACACTGTACTCACCAAGTTAAGTGCTGACATCTTTGAAGGTGGTGACATTGCTCTAAAGGAGTCTGATGGGGCAAGAAACATGAGCAGACAGACAGACAGGAAGGAAAACTATTAGCCAACAAAACATTATTATACAAACTATCATAGCTTCCACACTGATACACTTGTTCAACTTTGACTTATTGTACTTTGTACTTTGCTACTGTGCACATGCAGTGGGTCTGACTCTGTGTTGTGTTGTGCACACAGTAAGGACCACAATTCCCAGGGCTATTTATTGCCAAACACCAGCAACAGCAAATATGAAGAAACAAAACATTCACAAGGTTACACTTGCATAAATGCTCTCTGTGCCCACATAACATCATGAACAGAGTCACTTCATGGCCCACGCTAGCAAACACGGTCCTTACAGCACACACTATCATTGCAAACACACAGCAGCCATGCCACACACAACAACAAACTTCTCCCCAACTTGGCAGAAAAATGCATGAAAACAAAAAGAAGCACTGGTAAAAGTGTAAAAATGTTAATACATCGACTTCACGCTTTTTAAAAGTAACTTAACAGCACATATGCAGCAGAAACAGAGCAAAGGCAGTGCATACCTACCCAGGGGAAAGGCCTCAATGAAAAGTGGAAGTAAAGCTCACTGAGGTGTGACAAGAGATATTTATAAAATAAGACCACTACACACTTCCTGTTAAAATACACTGCACTTCCTGTCAGAGAAAGGGATCCAATCTTTACATGAAACCATATTTACTTCCATAAAAATATATTTACAACATACTCACAACATTTTTGAAACATGTAAAATAATAGGAAGCATAACACCAGAAATGACAATCTGTACCCTCCAAAATAAAAGTCTCACACATAGGAGTTGGATGTACAAAGATGTACAAATGCCCTGTACAAAATAAACACATCACACTGCACACGAACACAGTTCTCCTGTGCAATGATAGTTTTTTTTACTAACATTTGAGATTTGAGTGTGTTCACCTTTTGTTTTGTTTTTTTACCTCCAACATAAGTGATTTAGTCCATCTGGCTTGTTTACAAGCCTGACTCAAACCAGAGGGTCTAAAGGGATTGCATAATGAATTTCAGAGGTGATTAATGGAGGAGAAAGTAATCAAAACACTTTTACTGTTACTAGTTTTTCAGATATTTTCTTGTGAAATACTGATAGTTTTTATCATTTTAAGACATCTAATATTTCTAAATTAAATAATCAAAGAAGGGCAAATCATAGGAGTTAATACATAGTGAATTAAACCTATGACAGCTATATATTGCTGTGATTTAAGGGAATAGCTTTGTTGATGCTTCTGACACAAATGATGAATAAAACTGAAAGTAAGACACAAGTTGTAGTAAATTATTCTTTATTCAACGTATTCGGTGACCAACTTTGGACCCTGGACAGAGGTACTTTAAGAGACTGTATTTTAACAAAGAATCAGTTTGACCACGAAGGGAGAAAATGTATGTATCTGATGTGTGTGTAACAGCGATGATTCACTGATCTCAGTACTGCACCACTGTGCCCATGAAACATTTACGAACACAGGCAGTGTTGATACAGTACCTTTTCAACTCCTCGGAGGTGTACGATACAAGCTCTGAAACTTTCCATGAATATTTCAAGATGCTAATTTCGGCTTCCCAAAGGATAATTTGAATTTTAAAACGCTACAGTTTTATGAGAGGTGACAGGAAAAGAGATGAAGATTATAAAATCTATTTAAAACACCATGAACTGAACATGCAGCCAATTGAAACTCACAATAGTTCCTGCCACCACTGTCACAATACAGTGCCTCCCCTGCTTGAATTGATTTTGTTGTTTCCCCATTTGCTGATACAGCTATGCAGATATTGGCTTGTGTAACATGAGACATTGACTCTGTACAGAAGCGAATAAACAACCCTCAAAACTAATTCCAATCCCAAAGAGTGACATGTGATTTTCTCCCACTGTGACTGATACATTATTTACTGCCAGTGCTGTGGTTTAGCACTTTGCAGGGTGAGATTACAACTCCAGTGATGTTGGGTTTTTCACCCCACTCTTTCTTGCTACTTTCAGACAGTCTGGAGTTTAATCTGACGCTGTCAGGAATCATCTTTTCACAGCAAACACATCAAAGAGTCTGGGAGAGAATCAGTGTTCTCCTATGTGCATATTATTCAAATGGGCCAACTTCCTTCTCATAGTTTGGGCTGTACATCTCGTCGGCTTCTGCTGCTGACATGTCGCTGTGAAGCAGGGGAAATGAGAGATGAATTTCTAGTGTCACTCACGTGGGAAACTGCAGTGTCTCTGAAAAGGGACTAAAAGATGAGGCGCAGTGCAGAGATAACTGTGCCTACTTCACATCATGCAATGTTTTGGCAGGAGAGCACAGACCTCTTCCACAGCCTGCACCACTGGCCCTTTCCCCCAGCTTCATCTGTGATGTACACAGAGTGGTGTATGAGAGCTTTACATAAATTCATGACACTATTTGGCTCTAATTAAAATCCATAAACAAGCAAAGTGCAAGTTCATCTGCAGTTCACAGCAAAATGTCTCATTGATTTCCTGTGCTCTTTTAAGAGCCAAGGAATTCTGAATGGTGCCCCTGCAGGGCAAATTCATTGGTTTACAAATAATGTTCCCATCCAGAAATTCAGCGTGTAAATGAATCGTTATGCTACAGGTGTTTTTTTGTACTTTTTGTTTTGTTTTGTTTTTGTTTTTTTGGTGATGTATGCAAAAAACAATTCTCGATACTATGGTTTCTGCAGATGGTAATGTTGGTCTGCTGGTTGGTCCACCACTTTGGTCCAGACGGAAATATCTAAACATCTGCTGGATGGATTGTCATGACATTTTGTACAGACATTCACAGTCCCCAGAGGATAATGACTTGGATGCTTTGCCGCTTTTCTTGACCTTGCATTATAATAAACAGGAATTCTTTCTTAATCACACAAAACAAAACTTTTGGGCCAACAACCTTGAATCTGGGAACCTGGGTATGACATGTTTGACATTTTTCACTGTTATATAAATATACACTCACAATGTCAAGCACTGTGTATATATACATACATATAAATAAATTGTGGTTTTGCTGGGCTGGTTGGTAAGAGAAACTACATAAAAGCCACCGACCTGTTTTCATTTCCATCTGTCCTCTAAGGTTTTCAGTCCTTTTTGTCAGACTGCCATAATTTCCTGCCTGGCAGACACAGAGCGGTGCTTGGAGGCCTGGCCTGAAGAAGCAGCTCTGCAAGCCACAGAGACTCTGACTTCAAAGGGAGTCAGTATTCAGAGTGACCAGTAGCTGAATGTTCCCCTGCATAATTCTCTGGCAAGGCTGAGAGCTTGTGTTCCCTACTTTGTTTAGGTTGCAAGCTTGACCCACAGGCAGTGAGATGTTGTGTGGAATGAGTTGTTTGCAATAGTTTTCTCAGAAAAATATGATGTTCTTTTTCAAGTGATGCCCTTAGAATACTTTAAAGGCATTGGACTCTGCCGGCAGGAGACATGTCAACCGCCAAATCATAAAATTATGAACATTTGAAAAATAATTATGCACAGTAAGCTGTCCTGTCTTGCAATCTGTTGGATGAAATCTATAATTTTTCAAGTTTAAAACTGCTCAGGCAAGACTGGTATGGAATAAAAAGGACAGTGGATTCCCTGGTAAGATGTGTCTGCAGCGTACTGAGAATGCTGAGATTAAAACACACTTTGATGAAAAATGGAATTATGAACACAGTCTTGTCCTCACTGAAGGATGCCTCACCAGAAAAAGGGCTGCCTTCCTGAGCCTTGAAGTAAATCCCTTGACATCTCCTGATGAGATTTTTAATTAATTCTGAGGTTTCTCGCAAAAACATGGAAACCTTCCCCACACAGGGAACATCCTTTTGACAGTGCCATAAGACTTTTAAGGGCATGTCATACTTCAGCTGCAAAATGCCACCAAATCAATTTAACTGCATTATGGTAACCACACCTAAGAAAAGTTTCTGTCACTTCACGTTTAAGGTTAAACATCAAAGTAACAGCCTGGTTGGCACAAGAGTGTATGGATAAGATGAAGTATCTGATTTTAAAAAATGTGTCAACCAAGGATTTGTATTTCCAATGCCTGCAGTAGCTTTTCCGGCCATGGTTTGGATCCACTCTTCTCTGGCAGTAGAGCCAGTGCTAATTACAACTTATGTAATAATTTGGAGAGATAATCTAGAGCTTCCATATTTATGATGGCAGTGGCTGACAAGTGCTGCCTCAAACACATTTTCAGACTCAGACAAATGCTCAATTTGCATCAGGTCTGGTTATTGAAAAGTTCTTGGCAAATCTCTCCTGCTATTGCTAAGCTCCTCACTGGACGACCACTTGTATCTTGTTGACCGGAAACATTTAGTGCCATTAGGAATGAAAAGGAGGCAAAAGGGACATTTCTGATTTGTAGTGTTTGTAAATGGTGAACAGAATCTGCTCTGTTGCCTCTTACAAATAAATACATAAAACTTTGCAATCATGCCCAACAGGGATGTCAAGGTGTTCTGACACACGTCAGTATGAAATATATTACACTACACAGTACAAAACATCACTGCAGCAAATTCAGAAGTTAAACCAGAAGAAAGATTTTCAGCTCGAGAACGTCAATATGCTTATTTCCTATAATAACGAGCTGCTGCTTTAACTTTCCATCATTTACCCACCAGTCACACACTACCTCCATAAAATAACTGATGTATTTCAAACTCAAAGTCAAGAGCAGGACCTCTGTTAAGCACATTCCTTTTAAATAGCCCAGTCTCCCTACAAATAAAACACGAAATTGCAAGATGAATGTGATTAAGTATGAGGGGAAAAAAGGTTAGCACATTCAGGAAATGTTTCCATTGTTGGAGTCACAGAGGAATATTTCTTTATGTCTTATGAATTCTTGTACTTTCCAATGATCAGCCCTCCATGTTATGCCCTTGTTATCTTCTTGGCATGTCTTTTGTTGAACTTGAAAGTTCTACTGAATACTGGGGCTACATTAGAGAATGGCCGGTCCAGTGTTTCAAACTTTCATCTCTATCCAGACGTTGAGATGAGATGGTTCTGCATAGAAAAGCAAAACAATGTGATTACATTTTCTCAGTCTCTGGTCCCATTCAAACAGGCAGTGTTGTTAGGTTAATAACAGCCCATGCTTATCATTTACTTATAATTTTTATGTAAATGTGACAGCAGCAGCGAGGCGGCCTTTTAAACAGATCCTGCAAGAGACATTTACATGTGTTATAATAGCTGTGTGATTTACGCAGACTGCAGGAGGTGAGTGAATCCAACCATCCAGCAGTCTGTCAGCCTGCTCAAACCTGGACAAGGAAAAAAATCACATCATGGTCTGCTTGAATTGATTAGCTTCAGGCTCCTGCCTCTTGATTGGCAACTTCAATTCTGCACCACACAGCGGGGTAACATAGTGTCGTGTGTCAAAGTGCTCCACTGATTGAGCTCCCCAGACCACAGTCAGGACAGCGGAAAGTTGGACAAAATTTTAAAATGTATGCAGCCAAGTTGGAATATTGCTCTGAACATATCCATATCATCAGAGATGCAGCTAGCATCGAGGACACTGAGGTCATGTCCTGTGAACTTTTTTGTGAGAATTCTGTGGTTAAAAAACTTCCAAATGGCTGATTCCAATGTACGTAATTTCCTGATAATTTCTTGGACATTTTCTGGAAAGAACCATGCAATCTGGTATCATCTGGTAGGTAAAACAGAGAAATATTTCTGTTAGTGTAGCAAGTTGTGTTGAGTTTATTATTGATTTCCAGAGGAATCTTGCAGAAAAGGTGAACAGCTAACTGATTAAAATTTCAGGGGTACTGGTGTGACACCTGACCTCAGTCTTTCAATATTCCGTGCTACAGACCTGCATATCTTTTAAGATAAAGAAGAATGATACTTCAGAAATAAAAGTGTCTGAACAGGCTGGTTAACCAATATTTTAATGTTCTTTTGCAGTCCGATATGCAAAGGAACTGCTCTAATATTGCTGCATTGAAAACTCCAGGCATTGCAGACAGTTAATCATTTTTGCATCACTGCATTTTGTCCTATGAAAACGTCATAGAGGTAGTTTGATGCTTTTCATGTTTTAACCTCGACTGAAACATCTCGAAGCCCTGCAGGTGAGACTTTAAAAGACTTGCAGGCTAAATAAAGAATCCATGGGTGTCTAGTGATAAGCAAGGTTACATATCTTAGTTACTGAAAAACAAACAGGTTTTCACACTACAAGAAGGATTAGCTGCTCACTGACAGGAAATGCAAGTGTCTGGGGGCTGGATATGACATTTACCCCATTTTGTTAGCCAAATGCTAATGTTAGTATGCCCAAAATGATCACGCTAACATGCTAATGTTTAGCAGATATGATATTTACCATGTTCTCCATTTTAGTTTGGCATGTTAATATTTGCTAATTAGAACAAAACACAAAGTACAGCAGAGGCTGATGATGAGATTATTTTACAGGTATTTTCTTATTAATAATAGCACAGGGCAAATTAAATTTTGGTCCACTGATGGCGCTAGATGAAAGGTTAAAGGATCACCATACTCTTTCCATTTCACGGAAATCCATCCAGTAGCTGCAGGTACCTTTCACAACCACAAATGTCAACCTCATAGTGGCGCTCGAGGAAAAGTCAGGAGATCACTAAAGTCATTAGGAGTCATTCTTTGTCGGGGAAGCATGAATGTCTGTGCAAATATTTGTGCCAATCTATCTGTTATTTGTTGAGATATTTGAGTCTTGACCAAAGTGGTGAACCGACCGACACTGCCTCAGTTCTAGAGAATCAGAGTCTCCTTGGTGTAATTAATAATATCAATATTGTCTTAAAAAGTGTGCAGAGTGAGAGTAATTTGCAATGCTGTTTGTATTGATTGCACTTAACATCAGTTAACTCTTTTTTGTTGTGTTTTGCAGTTCAGTTCACTTAGCATATAGAGCATGCTTACCGCAGCATATCTGTTGTCTTTGTTTATTCATTAGGCTGCTCTGTAGCATAGAGGTCACACCTCCTGCTTGATAAGTTTGTCCTTCTGCCCTCTCTACAGCTGATTTGATTAATCGACATCAATTAGAGCAGCTTAGGGCAGCCTGCAGGGAGAGCCCACTAAATGCCGTGTTCACTGTATATCTTGATGACTAGTCGCTCATACGAACGAGTATAAAGGCACTTTCCTGTTCTGCCTCAAATCCCCCATTACCAAATCAGATGTCACATGGACCTGACCGCTCATACATTAAGAATACCTGGGTAGGTCTGTTACGATGGCATTTGTCTGAATCCAGAGTAATTCATCCTGGCAAGGATGACTTCTAGCCAAAGATCAGCATGCTTTTTTTGTTTCTTGTGATTTCACATTCTTGGATAAATGGCACCAGCAGTAAGCATTTGCATGGTTAGGCAGAGAAGGCCCATTTATCTTAATCAGGCCTAATATCACCATCAGGGAGAAAGAGGGGCTGAGCTATCTATCACGTTCCTCCCTGGTTTTCTTGTGGCAAAAAATTACTTTCGATCAATCTCCAGAAGCAGATAAGTCTACCGCAGAGACCTCGAGCTTCATCACTTCAAAGGAGGGTATTTTTGGGTGGGAGCTGCCAGGTTAAATTCCATCTAGAGTGAGCTATTAGCTATTAGAGACCACACAGTCTGTACTGAATCAAACTGATCACTGATGGTGATGTTTCCCAAAACATCAGGACAGCTATTTTTTCTTGTTTATTCTGTAGCTTGCTCTCTTAACCTTACAATATTGATTTCAAATACTGTGAGATTGTGCACAGCTGAGTCTAACCTTACATTGATGTTAGTATCATAGCATATCATCCTATAATGATCTAAAGAGGGTCCGCTTTCTATATAGCAGGCATTGGTATTCTGGAACGAAGTTGTTGAGTACAATGTGCTGAACAAATCTATATTTGGAGCTGTTCATATTTCCCTTTCAATCACAGCTCTTTCCTTTAGCTGCTAACTTAATAGCTCTTCAAAAGCAATTAATTTGAAGTGATTTGAAACTTCTATAGTGTCACTTTGTTCCCTCATTATTTAGATGCAAATTCATTTCAAACTAAATTAAAAGCACCCATGTTGTGAGTGACAATCTTTAAAAGTTTCCGTTGCAGATGGTGTGAATGTGCTGTCAAATGTGAGTGCTATGCCTCAGAGGACATGAGAGATAGGTGCTTTTTATGGTCTCATAAATGTACATTTTCCCAAAAGCGGTGTACGCAAACCAGCCAGCCCATTTCCCCATCAATCGGTGCACGGAACTCAGCAGAGCGGATGGCATATGTCAACACAGCGACGCTCCACTGTCCAGGAAAAGTGGAGGAATCGCTGAGACCAAGACAGGAGATCAACCGTGCTCTTGACACAGCAGAGTGGCTCAGCAAACCTGGGCCACAGCACCCAGCTCCCTGGAGCCTCTCATCCCTCGTCACAACCAATCCACTGCAGACCAACCGTAATCCTATTTGTTCAAATAAATAATGAAATAGCTGCAGCCCCACACGGAGGCACACAGAGGGTGGTAATTGCTGCGTTTCAGGCTGGATCAGATGGGCTCTGTGGGAGGCTGGCACGGCTCCACTGTGACCTTGTGTGTGTTTGTAATTTTCCACAAGCTTAGTGGATATGCATCAAGAAGGGGCCCTCAGTGGGTGCACAGGAATCCTAGCACCTAGAGAGTGTGCCAAGGCCATCTGAGTGAATGGTTCAGTGTGATGAAGCCTTTCTCACAACAGAAAAAAATAAAAAAAAATAAAACACTAACGAGGCAAAGATGACATGACAGCCATTAAGCAAGCGCAGGGCTGTGGAGCGAGTGTTATGTCCTTTGCTGTGCTCTGATGCACTGTAATGTGTCTTGTTCAATTTGTTTACGTGTGATGCCTCAGTGCATTACAAGGACTTGTGAGGGAACAAAAATATTTTTTTTTCTAAAGCTCTATCCTCCAACTGAGCTTGGACTTCACTCTTCAGATTAACCTGTAATACCAGACCTCTGAGTTTTTCAATTAATGTTTATCCTGTCCTGACAGGCTGTGTTTGCCCTCATAATCCCATTATCCCTGACAAAATAATCCATTATCTGGAATATTTCGGATGCCGTCCTGACCAATGAAGCTTTGGGTTACGCTTCGTTCACTGCATCTGCAATCTGTGCCATATGGCATTGGAAGCAACATCTATTTTCAAGGTGAAAAATTGCACCGAGGTAGGTTTTCCCTCTTGGTCCAAATGCTTGGTCATTTTGTGAACTTATGGCCGGTTGTTGTCAGTAAGGTGTGATTGCAGTCACTCTTATGACCCATCTCTCTATATTGCTGAGACATTAAGCAGAGTCACGGAGGGGTCAAGCCACGAAATGCTGCTGGAGAATGAATATGACTGATTGACTGCCATAGGTTTCCACAATGAACACTTCAGCTTCACAGTTCTTTAAAATGAGATGTCTACAGCCGTATGAGAGCACTGTAAAATGTGTCTAGCTATACACAGTACATGACCACACTGAAATCAGCAGTATGCATTTCTTGTGAAGTTTGATATTTAGAGCAAAAATATCATGAAGTCTTCTGTCGAGGTTAATTAACCCCACATTAAAATAAACACGTGCCAGTAGTTTAACATTTTGGGAAATTTGCTTATTTACACAGAGTTAGATGAGAAGACTCATACCACTCTTGTGTCTGTATGATAAATATGAAGCTAAAGCCAGAAGCCAGATAGCTTAGCTTATCATAAAGACTGGAAATTGGGGGGAAAAGATCATCTAGATCTTTACAAACAACAAAATCCACCTATCAGCATCTCTAAAGCTCACAAATTAACACATTATGTCCTGTGTATTTTGTCTGTATAAATAATTCCTAAACCATCTCTTGACTGGGACCAGTAGCTTCCTGGAGTCTTGGCAATATTTCCCAGTGAAGCAATAGTCCAGTACATAATCCTCCATTAATTGGCATTTTAACACTTCACTTTTTGAGTGGATTAAACAGACGTGATATTACATGGCAATCAATCAGCTTTTCGTTTGTTGGTAGTTGGATTTTATCTATATCTTGCAGTTACAGCAGCACATAATCCACTGTAAAATCAAGACTTTTATGTTTTTAGACTATGTTTTTTGTACGGATTAAACAAGATACAGTGTTTTAATTAGTGAGCTTCAGAGAAACTCAGAGGAAACAGACCTAGAGTAGTCTTTATGCTAACCAGCTGCTAGCTGTAACTTCAGCTGTCAAACTATTCCTTTAAGTTTAATATTTAAAAATGTATGTTATATTCATTGTCATGGTGCAAACATGTCTCCATGTTCTGACTTGATTTTTACATATTGGGTATAATAGCAACAGATAACAGATCCTCCTTAAAATTACCTCCTTAAAATTACCTATTATCTGGCTATGTCGAATGGGTCCATATTAAGAAAGATATCAAGCTTCATATAGGATTCCTTCTTATTGATGAGACATATGAAAGACTCATGTTTTGTGCAATTGGTATATTTGTTGATTAATTTTACCAGTTTTTAATCTTTTAAAATACTAAACGCACCTGTCATAGAAACTAGAGCTCTTCTGTTTTGAGAATCACTCTATCTTTATTTTAGCAGTTTGTTTGCTTTGTATCAAGGCATTGTGTAAGAGTTTCTTGTTTGAAGGCACAACCTTGGGGCACAAATACTGATTGCACAGATACGTGAAGATAAGTGATCAAACCTAGAGAGCCCTTGTACAAGGTGAAGCCTGTGTCAAACAGACCACCTTTCATCACTTGCAAAGAACATTTGTGGTTAAAATAATTTCTAGAAATTGCTTATTGGTGATGTTTTTGCCAGAGGCACACAACTCCTGAGAGAGCATGTTACACGGGAGCAATTGCGTGTCACAGTTTTATCAGATTTCTAATTTCACCATTCAAGCTGGAAAGTGCTGTGCAATGAGGAGATAAAAGAGAAACTTGGGTTGAGGTAAAACTGTAAATTTGGTGCTGTTAAGGCCACTCCTTTCGCTGTTGACTTGAAAATCAATAAACAACCAGCAGTTTTGGTTTGTGTTGCCGCAAAGTATAGACATGGCTCCACAATCCAAGATCAGAGTTCTCCAATCCCCGCAGGTCAGAACTTGTAATCTTTGATTCATTACTGCCTTTTACTACTCATTCCTTGTCAAAGCTCGGCTTTCCACTATCATCAATCATTCATTGCTTTACCAATGTCTCCCCGGTATTCCAAGGCCCAGGATTTCCACCAGCCACGCAACCAAAATAGCAAAGCTCAATGTAAATCGATCTGACAGACAGAAACCAAACGTAACCTGTGACGTAAAAGAAAGGTCGTCGTACCACAAGAATTTTTTCTACACCGTTTATCTAAACGGTTTTGTTTCTATGTTTGACTATAAAGGTTGTTTTGTGTGAACTACAAGTATTTGTTGTCTGAAAAGAAGCTGTCTTAGAACAGCAGTGAAAGAAATTTCATCCAGTGTCATCATCCCAAGCCATTAGTGAGGCTATTTGATCAGTGCTAAAGCAGACGACGGTCATGGATGCTGGCCAAGCTGCAAATCACAGTCACACCACTGAGTGAATGACAGTGATGTGCAGACACATGTACAACAAAGTGTCCAAGGCTACATCACAGCTCCGTGGGTTAGAAATGACTGTGTGTGGTTTATTTAACCATGCAGTGCTTGGAGAGGTTCATGGTTCAGTGACTGGCAATGATCTGAGGGGTGCCGAGCCAGCTGAATGTGCAGAGCTGTGTGCACACTGTGAGGCAGGAGATAAGCATCCAGGCCATGGCCTGCTGACAGGAACTGGTCAGAAGTGAAGAAAAGTTGGCCAGAAAGCTTTGGTTTTGATGCTCTGTGGTCACTGTGCAGTCAGAGGCTACCATTTCCATTCGAACACTTCTAGCTCTATTAACGACATTCTGAACATTATGCTATTGAAGCATTGCCATACTCACTTTCGCATGAGCTGTAACTCCATTTGCATTTCATGTTACCTAAGGTTATTGTGCCAAAAGCCATTCTGTTGTGTCACAAACACACCCAACGCTGCTACACAGAAGCTGCTCTCCAGACTGTTGTCAATCCAGCTGCGCTAGAGTGCCCTCAGAGAGTTGTGCTCATTTCAATTTTTATTGAAATGTTATCAAAACCACTCAGAGCGACTCATGGCAATCAATGCTGTTTAGACTCTGTGCTGCAGAGGCAAGCCTCCCCGCTCTTGCTAGTATTGTTTGTCTTCGTGCCATTCACCCTCATCCCTCTGAAGAGAAGATGGTGGAGTCACACCTCCGTAATTCCTGCCTCAAAGGACCAGTTCAGCTTGGATTGCATGCTGGCTGACTACAATGTGTTTTAATTGACATAGGGCATACTGTGCACATGGGAGAGAAGCGCAGGAACATGGTAAAGGGTGAGGAACACTATGTTGCACATAAGGCTTGCCCTGCAGGGTTCCTTTATATTTCCAGCACCATAATCATTTGCCAGTACCAACATGCTACTTAGAAACAGCAGTTTGCCTGAAGAAGCTCCTCTGGCAGACTGAGTGATCACTGTTCCTGTTCCAAAGTATACAACCCACTGACAGATACCAACAAACTGTTACACTGATAGCAATAAAGTGATACAGAGGATAATAAATGATAAATGAAACAGTAATCCACTGAGTGACAATATCCATGGGAAAAGGAAACACGAGTACCTGTGTTGCACCGTCAGCACTGAGACTGAGACAGAAGTTTGTCACGATGGACTGAGCTTTATGTTCTCAACAGCCAAAATATTCGCGTGTCTCTCGCTGCACTTATAAAGGGCAAGAAGACAGAATGGATTTGCCTTTTGGGCTTAAGTGGTCTGAGAGGGGATGGATTAAAGAATCATGAGATAAACAACGGACTAACTCAAACCTGAAGACTTCAGTAGTGAGGTCACAGCAGCTCTGCATCAAGAGCACGTCAGCAAAACATCTGTTTCATCCACAAAGACTGCACTTATTTCCCTTTTTAGTGTTCATCACAGTTAAACCAGTGCATAGTAAACTAGTATAAATCTATTAAATTATTGAACACTTATATATTCATAGACGATTATTACTAAAGTCACTGGAGTGCTTCAAGGCACAATTTGGAACAATAGCACCAACGATGTTTAAATAAAACAATGCTCTTAATAAAATACCTACAATAAATAATATTTAAAAATTGAACTTGATTTCATCAAAACCTTAAGGATTAAAATTTAAATGTATTAATGTATTTTTACTCGAGAAAAAACATAGAGCCTCAGAAATATGCTGTCGAGCTTAAACTTTAAACTTACAACGTTCAACAAGATTGTTCACTCTGAGGCAGCTTTCAGAAAACGTTCTCCCCAAGGTCACAGGTATTGATTCAGCTTTTCTTGTATTTGATAATCACTCAATATATCTTGTGGCTGCATTGTATTGTGGTCTGTGGATGCCACTGTCGGTGGTGAAATTGGTATCTGTGTCCCATCTATGATGGATAGGATTGTTGAACATACTGGAGGTGCAAAATAAGTAGAACTACTCACATCTCTTGCTCTTTCTGAGGGATATCCACCATAAACTGATGTTGTTTTTATTGAGCTTCAAGATTGCTTTTCTATTAAATTCCACCACAGTTGTTTTGGAAATAAGTTAATTTTATGTCATTTATGGCTAGACTACCTGAAGAATAAGATTATTAAACAACATAAATGCAAAAAAAAAAAATAAAAAAATTGTGGATTTTTCATCCACTGATTCAGTACAACAATAAAACAAGATACCAGTAGATCCTGAAAAATATCATTCACTCTGATCTAAACAAGTGTGTGAAGAGCCTAAATTGTGCATGTTGGACCATTTTCAGTTGAGTGTACCTGACTGCCCGAAGAGTCCTTGAGGCATTCTTTGGCTATGACTACTGATCCACGTGTGTTCAGGTACAGGTACTTTTCAACAATAAGAGAAGGTCCTTCATATTGAAAGGACAAACAGTATATCCATCTGGTTCGTCACCTTTTGACTCCTCATCCTGCCAAAATACAGATTCAACTGGAACTGAGCCAGGCAGAAAGGGTGTCCTTATTGTACCAGTGTCTCAGCACTACATCTCCTGAGCTTTTTTTAAAATCTGTCCTTCATTTTTCTCATAACCCTCAACACTTATGGAATTTTTTTTCTCTTCAGCACAGTGCATAATACATTCACTGCAGAGGTCAAGCCAGAAGCATATCACTGCATCTCACAGATTCACGCCAGCCAGACAGCCAATGTATGAACAAGCCAGGGATCTCACAGGACACTGAGCAGATGGTGAAACCACACAGTGTCAGCATTTTTCCCCCCAGCAACCTGAGAGACTCACTATGGTCAAATGAAACACGAGACACAGCAGACACCTCCAAACTCTATTTATGTTGCTTTTTACAGATGGGCTTTTTCTTTTGAAGGAGAATATGAAAACATACTAATTGGTCCCCTGAAGAAGATTTCCTCCAATTCCTCAAAACATAAGCTACTATAAAAGTGTACTGCAAAGTGACACAGTGTGACATGTTCCAGTCTTCATGCTAAGTTAAGCTAATTGGCTGCAGATATTATGATAACCCCTCCCCTTCCAGGCATGTAGCAGAATCTATGCTGGCCTTCAGGTAACCTAAAAATTCAAAAGGCCCTTACTACTGGTAGGTGGATTTTATAACCTTTGGACCGAGCCAGGCTCATTTTCCAAAATGTCAACCTATTCCTTTAAAATGACCGCAATATCAAGCTGAATTTCATTTTAATCTTAGGTTTTCATTACACCAAATGTTTAAAAAGGTACCGTTACACCTAATAGCCACCACTGCAAAACAAATGGAGCTCCAGGACGAAACTATACACCCATAATGTATGAGAGATGGGGTTTCAATGGATGATGTGTGGTTGGCCCAATCAGTGGTAGAACATAGTGTAGAGAGGGATTGTCTTCTCACTCATGCATCAATTGTTCTCCACTCTAATTCTGCCCTGTCTCCAATATCCCAGAGAAAGGTGGCCAGCCGCTGTTGAGATCCATCACATGCAGCAAATGTATAGTTGGATGTGAAACAATTGTTTATTGTTTTTCAGCTTAACTTGCTTCCTGATGAAGTTCATTGATCTCTAAAGCAATCCATGTTCCCTGGCTCCACATCATTTGTTCCTCTGTTGAAATGATTGGTTTGATCTCAAGGCCAGGCGTCAGCTGTAATTACTGAGATGGGATTTCAACTGTCAGCATGATAAATGGCCGCTTGACTTTATTTGTCTTGGCCTGCCATTGGCTCTCAGTGCTACCTGTCACTGAGGTATTCTATTTCCTTTACTCAGCATCACACACAAACAGAAACATATTGAATACCTCTTCCATCACTTCAACAGAAAATCTTTCGAAAATAACGTAGATAATTTTCAGAGCAAAATGCCCTTGGTGAGCAAAATGACTTGACAAGTCAACTCTGTTTTTCCGGGAAGGCCTTTTTATTTTGTTTTGTAATTTTTTTTTTTTTTTTACTGCTGTCAGAAACTTAGTTCACCTAACTTTGCCTCCCTGGTCGTCCGCACAGATTGCCTGAGACTGAGTGACTTTTATTTACATTTTGTTACAAATCATTACACTGGGTTGCAGCAAGAATTCACAAGGGGCGAGATGCTTGCAGGTGCAGATCTCTGGAGGTGTTTTTGTGCATCGATGAATACAGCTCCTGGCCCTGGGTGACCTTAGCCCTTATCCCTGAGAAAGAATCAATTGTGTTTCCAGACTGCCTGTGTCGGCTGCTAGAATCGGAACACAATCCTAACAATGACAGTGAATACCATGAACAAGGGTTATCCACAATACAGAATAAACATATTTATTTGTAATGTTGGCCAGTGTTTGTCTAAATGGACAGGGCTGGACAAATGAATTAGCGATGTTTATGTGCTGCTAAAAAAAAGTGTAGTGAGGTTAGTGATAGAAATGTTTTCTTAGCCTTTACACAGCATGCGCTAGAAAGCACCTTTTAACGTAGCCTGTCCATTAGCTCTTAAACAAGCTGTGGAACATTGTGTCTTTTTGAACTTATCTACACTTCAGAATGCATTTTCTCCTCAGCAAATCAGAAGTTAAAGTCACTGATGCGGTGGTGTACTGTCAGGCAGCACCAAACACAAAAGCTGCAGAATCTCAAGTCGTCAAAACCATAATAGAGCTCTTGTTTCTGCCCAGCTCCTCAGAGCCTTTCGATGCTGCGTGGCAGTGCTCTTTCCAGATCAATTATTCCCACTAAAATAAGTAAGAGAAGGCCATGAAATATTAAAGCAGAGGCTGAGCAGGGGTTGAAAGCTTCCCTAACGCGGGGGTGTTGTATCTGTTTTATTTTTCATGACGATGGAGGGACTGTGGCGCGGAGGAGGCGCTGCAGTCGCTTGGGGCCGTTTCTGTGGTAGCTAATTTAGTCTGCAGCCCAAACCTACCAGATGAAGAGCCCATCCAGAGTTGAGGGAGGGCCAAAGCTCAAGGCCGGGGCCTCCCTCCTCCTCCCTGTCCACATCACAAGCCCACTGTTACCTATTAACCACAGAACTGCTGTTTATTATTTAATGCTGCCGTAGTTTACAGTGCTGTCTCAAACTGGGTCCTCACACATATTGAATGAGATGCAAGGCAGTTGCATGTCTACTGTGTGCGCCTCACAGCATTGTTTGTGTTTTCCTCACCTTTCATCTTCTTACCTTAGCCCAGTGCCACACGGCAGGAGAGTGTCAGTGACAGTATGTGATTAAATGGTGAGATTTGTTTTGCTGATTGCAATGCAGATCAAACACAATGTTAAATGAAAGCAGCCTTTAAACATGCACCATGTTTTGGTTGTTCCACATTTTGCCTCAGTCCCACACAAGCTGACACAGTGTCCATGGCACTAAGTTGAACATGTTTATTACCTTTTTTAAAATGTTGCATGAAAAAGTCATGAACATCAGCCTATTCTCAGACCTGTTGTCGTGACTGTACAATACCTGACTGTGCAGTACCTTCCACAGGTCACTGTTTTCCCAGCTGCCATGTTTTATGTATTTAACATCTTTTTTTTCACTGTACCCTTCCCCTCTGCATTATGGAAATGTGGTTTTAGCTTTATAGCTGTCAAAGTATTGAGCGCTACAGTACCTACAGTACACTGAGTGTGTATGTGTGTCTGGGAAATGGGGCAGCAATGACTAGGCACATCTCACTGATAGAGCTTCAAAGCATATTGTTACAACAGCTGTATGCAATCCAAGCATCAGTCTTCTCCAGACCACACACACAGTACATTTGTCACTCTGAAACTGACGTTGAGAGGACGGGACTTTTATTCATCAAATCTACAGAATAGTTTTCAAACAGCACGGTTTACTGAGTCCCTTGAAGTGCTTTGCTGAAATCCAGCAGGGAAGTAAGTTCTGTCTTTTGTCTTTATTTTATAACTAATACATTAATACTAATACATGTCATTGTGGTGACTTTGTGTGAATCATAAGCTAAAGGTGAGACAAGGTTATGCTGGACACAGGCAGAAAATGGATGTTGGTATCATACTGTAAACCCTCATTTTTCCCAATCATAGTAACGTAGCTCAAGTTACTTCTGTATCTATTTATGATTAAAGAGTAAGCTCACCTACATTACAAAAAGCCCCTTAATTCTCGTGGTATTTAGCCATTCACGTAGGGTTTCTTTCCCAGGTTTTGAAAAATCCCTCTCTTCAACTCGGATTTCATGTGCTCGTGCTCTGTCCAGTGATCCAGAGCTATGATCTGATTATCCATGACAGATGTAAAGGGGCACCAAGATTTCTGCTTTCAGCAATGCCAGGCCCAACCCTTCATGCTAACATCCATTTAAAAAAAAACATCATGAGCTGAAAATTGTTTGTAATGATTTGAAATAACACAGGTTGTGTCCTGTTTTGAACCCACATTTAATCAAAGTTCTTTCAAAATTTTTGAAAATTTAATTTGCTGTTATTTCCAGTGCTGTTATTTCTGTAGGTGAACTGTAGCAGCGAGCTGTAAACAAACACCCAAGAGAAAGCTTTGTGGAATACAACATCAAGATCCAGAGCTGAAATCAGCCTACGGAGGAAACAAGGCATTAGCTGTTGCAGTGTGTGAATTACACCAGCAGCACATGAATATTTAAAGCGTGATCAGAAGAGACCTCCATTACAGCTACTGAGCTGTAATGCCATGGCTGATTATTAGAGCAGGAATGGTTCATGTGCTGCTGTTGAGCTGACAAAATCAACAGTCTTGTGCTGTGAACGTATTCGAACAGGTAGCTGTCAGTTCATGCTTAAATGCATGGCCGCTCATGTGCAGCTCTCTCTACACACAGACGCACGCACTTTCACAAACAGACGAAATTAATTTCAGATGAATGGGTTTGAAAAACATTTTGGAAAATCCTCTTTGAAAACTTCAAATGTGATTTGGTTTTCTCTTTTCACTGAAATCCTGTTTGCCGTGACTGCAACTTATCCGTGGTCCATCCCGTTGTCACAGAGCGCGGTGCAGTCAGGAGCTGTGCCACTTCCTTTACTTCTCTGCTAATCTCAGGGGCACTGCTGCAAATTAGAATTTAGAATTGATGAATTATGGCGTCCGTCCACTCCGGGTGCTCCTCTGCCCCCAAATCAATTTAAGTGACTTTGCCTCCGTAGTGAGAATGGACTTTTTGTTAAATGACTTCATGAGAAAAAATTATAGCCATAAATTTGAAGCCAACACCAGCTGTTATGAAGATTTATTGCTATACTTAATGTTAATATACCACCCCGCCCTGTCATATCAGATGCTGGGGCCATAGCAGGTCAGGCAACGGGGTTTCTGGTTATCCTTGTTATTTCCTTGGCCCAGTGTGAAATTGGTTTTACAGTAAAATGATCAAGAAAAACCAACAGCTTGATCATTTCCAGTCGTTGGATTTAACGTGGATACGAACCTAGTTGTTCAAAAATGATATTCATCACAATCACATTTTAGATTTTTCAGAACAGACCCCTTGATTTTAGGGTTGGTGAACCCACCACTGACATAAAGTGTTTGTCCATTTCAAATCAGAAAATTTGATTTGCAGCTTCTCAAAGGAGAATTTGCTGCTTATTTTCACACATAAGCAAAAGCAAATTATCTTACATTGCAAATCATAGCCTTACTGGTTGCAGGAATGTTAGGTGGAAGGTAAGCCATATTTTTATTTTCTACTGTAACAAACATTATAGAAAAATAACATATCTCTATAAACATGTGAATTCTGATGCCATTTCCTTATGAACCCTTATTTTAAATGGTAAAGTTTTAAACAGCACCTGCTGCAGCTTGTACATCAAGATCTCCAGCTGCCATAGGAACTACTGAATATTCTTGTGCTTACTGATTTAAATGGCACCTGAGTGGAAAGTCAGTGACATTAAACTTATTACTGGATTAGATAAAATGCTATTTATTTCAAAATGTTTGACCTGTAAAGTGGGTCAGGAAATTGGAAACAAATGTAGAGCAAGAATAAAAAGAGTCATTATCTCCTGTTCCCCTCACAGCCCGACCACAAGCTTGCACTGGATGGTTGCTTCGAAGCTTTGTGTGGGTCAGTTTGTCCCACACAAAGTGAATGCTTTTCGTTTGTTGCACTGACACTTCAGGGAGTTTAGTGAAGCAGAGTGTTGATGTTTATTGGTGATGTCTCAGACAGGGGTGATGGAGTTTAAATGGTAACATATGTGCAGCAGATGGTGATGCGACTTTGAATTATATTTATCTCACAATCTGTATTTACAGAACAACAGTCGAGAGCCTGAGAAAAAGAGGAAAATAGAAAGAAAAATATTCTAGTGGTGGAATATGCATTCCTTTCAGGTTTTAGTTTTGCCTACAGGGCCGACAATGAATACATTCCAACGTCCATTTTCCACTGACCAAGAGATAAAGACACTTCTTGAGGCTAAACCAGCCTTTATTTAGCTATTTTCCAGTTGTTTATTTCTATAGCCCTTAATCACAGATATAGCCTCAAAGGACTTCTATCCGCCCACACTAGAAAAAAAAAAGCATGAAAACAATAAATGAAAATATGAAAATGACATCCCCAACCTTCAACCCTCACTCAGAACAAGACAAAAAACTCTCATTAAGAAATTCAAATCAGCAAAACAAAGTGAAAACAATTAGCAAGCTGCTCCACAGTGGGCTTTAATATCAGCAGTTAAGCAGCATGCCCCTCTTATTGCTTACAAGACGATGAGGGGATTGCATTGAGATTTGGTTCTGCAGGACACTCCAAGTGGGCTCTTGTCATTATAAAAACTCAAGACATTTCATCCGGGCACATGGAGCAGGCAAACTGAGCCAGAAGCAACAGTATGGAAGCCTAATTGAACTCTCTGTGATTCCCTCTCAAGGGCTATTCTCAGTGCTCATTATCTTACCCTTGTCCCCGTAAAGACCAGATGAGTTCTCTTTGACTTTGAACCTCCCTCTCCAAACAGGTCACTCAAGCTCCCTTTGTCCTTTCATCCTCCCTTTGGCTTTTATAAATAAGCGGGTCTGTGTTTCTCTCCAGAGGCGCGGTTGCATCACCTCAGACAGCTGCCAGCAGTGGCTCTACTTAGAACAAAGTGGATCCAGGAAAATCTGCTCTAATCACTTTTGTCTAACTGTGCACTGCTTATGCCAACAGACCAAAAAAATGTGTGTGTGTGTGTGTGTGTGTGTGTGTGTGTGCGTGTGCGTGTGCGTGTGCGTGTGCGTGTGTGTATGTATATATAAATGGGAACCAGAATTTCAGGACACTATTATTTTTCTTTTCTTTACACTTGTCATTTTTACAACTGACTGTGTTTTCCATACTGTGTCTCTTATTTTACTGAGATGCTTTATGTACATCCCCACCTCCCCATCCCACTCTACAGTGTTGCAGCTGGAATCATCCTTTGCTACTCTTTTATTCTTGCTCACACATATCTTTGTTTACTCTATATCAGCAAGGGATCGCAGTGGTTAATGCTGCCCTGTAGATGGCTTTTCTGTAGTGTAGCCAGCCTCATTCAAAAGCCATCTGGGTTGTTGCGCTTGCTACTTGATCACTTGCGCAGTTCATGCAGTCATTCTTCATTGTGCAGCATTATTTTCAGGCATAAAGCCCCTGAGGTAATGCTGTTCTCCTATCACAGCAAAAAAAAAAAAAAAAAAATGTGATGCAGCATACATTGCTCCACATCACGGCTCTAAGTGGTTCCACACCCAGAAAGAATTTGATGTGGATCTGCTGTGGTTAAAAAGATTCAAAAAAGTAGCATCTAAAGAGAATAAAAGGGCACTGGGTACCTATAAGTGTGGGCTCTGCATCCAGCCTGATATTAGATTGGATGATGGATGATTGAGTCCACAGCAAATGTGACTTTAACATAATTTGTGCCTTGTCTCCTAAAGCACTGATTTCTTTAAATCACGAAGCCAGTCTTTAACTATAGTGTATATGTATAGCAATCTACTCGTCTAACTCTTGGAAAGAAATCAAATATGTGTACAGTATTGTCTCACTAATAGTTATTAATAATGGTAGTCTTTGTGTCTGCCTGCTGAGGGACTGTTGATGGAAATAAACTAGTAGCTAAATCTGGTGAATATCTCCTCTCTTTGTAGGATATTAATGTTTTTTGTACATGGTCCCTGCAGAAAACCAAAACCTTTCCCAAAATATCTAACTATTCCTTTAACCAAGTATTTTCAGGACATTTTCACACTCCAGATGCTTGAATCCACCCAGATTTGTTCCTTCAGTAAATGGGAAGAGAAAGCTTTACTGCACATTGGTTTTCACACTTGAAAATTAATCTAAAATGTGTACTAATCGTGCTGCATGTTCCCTGACAACACAGTGCACCACATGCATTATGTCAGTGAAGGGAAAACAACATTCGCTTTTCCGTTATTTCAACCATGCAAAAACCATAAAATCTAGTCATGGCTGAAAACCCCTGAACACTGTTTAGTGATTGATCCAAGACCAGTTTTCTAGACCTGCGTTATCTAGACTGAACTCTAAATGAAAATGGCTTTGGTTTACTAAAATCTCTCCAACCAGGGCAACTTTGACAACCTTTAGCTGCCTTATACTGTACAAACACATGTGGTAGACAAACACTCACATGAATCATCTTCGGAGCAGTCACATGTTTTTGCTCTCCAGAGACCAACTAGCCAACACTGAGTGTGTGCATTAATATGAGTGTGCCGCTCTGCCTGTGTTTAGTGGGATAGATAGACTCCAGCCCACTGTGACCTTGAACGCAAATAAGGCCAAATGCTGCCTGAGTTATTTTTCACTTATTGCAGCACATGGGTCATTTGTTGAAAGTATACCCTCCTTTTAACTCAGTGACTGAGGCTGCCCCGCAGTTGCTTCTTTAGCCCCACAGTGAAAGGCTTCATATCTTCTTCTATAGCAGCACACCCTTTGCAACCTCTGTAAGACATCAGTACAAACCAGAGCTAGTCCACGAGCTTTGAAGTTTGTTTCAAAGGTACATCAAAGGCAGCTGTAGTACAGATACATGGATGACATTCCTCATTTAGTTACGCAGAATTTCACACAGCATTTCATAAATTTAGGCTATCAGTTTAATTGTTGTAATGGATATATGGTAGCAGTCACATCACTATACTATTAATAGCATCTGAGCTTTAGAGGTTCACTATTCTAGACACTGAACGGTTGTTACGCAGACGTCAGAGAGTAATTTGACTTTCTGAGACCATACGACTACATTTAACACAAATCACTTTCATTTTCATTAAACGTCCCCACTCGTGATGTACAGTACCACACACCATCTGCAGCAAACTCCTACCTGTCACTCACATGCCAACTGTGTCAACATGCACCTCACACACACAGAAGATAATTAACTCCTCAGCTTCAGAATCCACTGACAGGCAATTATAGTGTTTAAACATACACACACACACTCCATGTATCTTAGATAACCGTGTGTTTAATGGAATACGAGGAAGCTGGATGCTGTGTTTGTGTGCTGGTCATGTAAATGATCAATTATAGATGTTTTGGAATTTCTGTATGGTTTTATAGAAGTGTCTGAGATGTATGCAGCTGACCTGTAACTGCTGCAGATACAGGCATCACGGTAAAACCACAGGAGAGTTAATCATATCTGAATTTTAAGCAGATTTTTTTATGCACTTAAACTTGAGATTTGACAGCATTGGTCCTACATTGTGTTGTATCAGATGTAATCAGAAGCGTATATAAGAGGTACTACTAGGGTTGGAAAAGTACGTAGAAAACAACAAATTAACTAAACAAAAAAATTTTGATGAAAAAATATGTGCACATAGTGTGAAGGAGGTAAATAAACTGCAAAATGAGATTACAAATTGGTGTCATGCTTATTATTGTATTTACAGTTAGCTGGTTGAAATTGTTAGCTATTGTTAATGGAGCTAAAATAGCTAACAGTAGTGGATAAACTATTATGATAAACTCCATAGCTGAGATAGTGAACTGACAGTTAAACTTGCTACCTATGTAATAGATAAACAGCAGAAAATAGTATAGTAAATAGTACGAATGCAAACTTGACCAAAGCAACATAAACAATGCAACTGTAAGGGATAAGTTATTGAGACAGTATCCATTTAATGTAAATAGTTATGCTAAACAGCATCCAGTTTATAATCCATTCATGAGAACATATAATTTGAACATGAATGCTGATGAAGGGTATTTGAGTTCATCCACTGTGGCTATGATGGTGTGTTTGACAAAAAAGGTTAGAAACCACTGTTTTAAAGGACTTAAACCAGATAAGCAAATACAGAGTCGCTGTAATCCCATGGATACTAAAGTTAATACCTGCATGGCAAATAAGATTAGGTCAGTATTACCAATGTGTTATCTTCATCTGAGATTCATTTCAAATAGGTCTTTCTATTACGTCTGATCTGTGACATCGTTCAAGGGATGAAAAATAATGATAATCTACAGGCGGCAGATGTGAACATTATGTATGCACCCTTGAAATGTGACGGAGATTGAAAGGGATCTTATGGTTCTTTCTGTTAATTCCTGGCTTAATCTACTATATTTCTTCAAACCCATCAAATATTGAAAAAATACATTTGTCCTAGTTACTAGATCATCGTCATCTACCAGCTGGCGGCTAGCAAGCACAGTGATTTATTTTTCCCCGAAAAATATCACATAAGCATCACCCAACATTCACCACTTCTGAAAAGTTTCCCTCAAGATGTACTTAAAGTTGTAAAGACACACTCAAGAGGATATTGAGAAAATGACCCTGTGGTCAGAGGAGCATAGTAGGTTCCCAAAACATCTCTGTTGAGTTTTGTGTGCTGCATAGACCTTTGAGAGTCTAAATAATCTTTACAAAACTCTTCATGGATGCTACATCGTGGAGAGCCGGTACGTCCCTGCACTGTACTTTGATCTGATTTAAATGAAGGCTACCCTCAACAAAACGGCCTCTAATTATTTTGTCTTTGAATTTGAAATGAAAATACCCACGGGGCACTGGTGGAGGTCTGAAAGAGCTGCAGCTGAAACTAATTTTCTCATTTCCCCGATGCTCTGTAGCCTCACCCTCCCCAAACACAGCGACAATGAGAATCAAGAGAATTGGATGGTAGATTAAATTATGCATTTAAGGCTTGGGAACACAGAAAGGCCTTGAGTCAATGTGTTATTTTTTAAGGGTTTATCTGCCGTTGTTCCAAATGGCCTCCACCTATTGAAAAGTTTAATCTGCTTTCTTCGTAAACACATCACCGCTGTGTTATAAATGATAATAAAAAACTGGCAGAGTCTCTCATCAACACTTCCCTCTCAGAGAAAACACTGTGGCAGTCTGCCATCCCTCCATTGAATCATTATATTCATTGCCATAACTAGAGTGGAAGAGCACGGGGGACAGCAGACAGAAATGTCTTTTCCTCTTTTCTCCAGAGGCCGTTTCCAGTCCTCTGATTCTCACCCCTCAGATTCAGAATTCACCTTGACATTTCCAGCGCATGACACTGACTGGTGGCTCTGGATTTTCTGTGGCTTTGTACACCTGCGTGCCATTTTTATGACTGAACTAATAACAGATTCTTAGATGTAATTGTGCCATCGGCTCAGGATAACTGTCCGAGAACTCTCTTTGCAGAGTGTTCTTTGTGTCTCTAGTGCTCTACACTAGATTTTATTTCCTTTTCTTTTAGCATCAACAACTCTGTGTCCTTAAGATTTTAATTTGAAGCATTATTTTTGAAACCATTTTACGTTCAGCATAGTAGTTTTCATTGTTACTGGTGGAGTCTGTCATTAGTTTTTCTTTGTTAATACTTTTTTTTTCCCAAGTCATCAATAAGCATATGAAATGAACAAACTGATTTCTTTTTTTGGTCATCAAACCCAGGTGCATACTTTGCTTTATCCCTACGCATCCCGACTTTACAACACTGTAGCCGTTGTCATAGTTGTTGTTTCACGGATTGCGGTGAAGTATTTTCTTATTGGCACTCTCTCCTGAGGTTATTCTCCATAGAGTGCATGAAGCCTGTAAATGTGTCATCTGAACAGCAGGAGATAACTGCTGTGCTTTCTTGGTTTTCAAGCCTCTGAAGCCTACCTTTGATTTTCCTCTGCTCTCAGCTTTGCATTGATACCATCTGGCAGGAGCAGAGAGCTAGTGAGCTGGGGGAGAGAGGAGGGGCGGGGAATCAGGGAGTACTCTGCTGTCTGATTAATCATGCTAATCAGTGATGAGGGGTTAGAAGTCCATTAACCTGTTTGAAAACGCTACAGACTGCCACACTTCTGCAGGCGCACACCCAGCGGAGCACCAGCCACAGATGGACGGGCAAGCCAAAAACACTGGAGGCACATGGAGGCAAACTCAGGAGTGAAACACCTGTGCTGATGATGGGATGAGGAGAACCTTTGCAGAACCTTCCGCCCACCCACCCATCACCAGACTGTAAGGATATCTTCCTCTGAGGGGTCAACTGTGTCTACAGAACAGAACTGGGGAAACAAGGATAAAAGAATAATCCCATGCTTGGCTAACGTGTGGGCTAACATCACTGAAATAGCAGCTGAGGTGGTTGGTGTTTCTATTTAAAACATAATGAGCTGTGAGATTACAGAGGCAGCCCACTATGATAGTGGTTTCTAGTCTTCCTGTATTGGTGCAGATGATCGAGCACAATAGCACCCACATTTCTAAAATGCAGGCATCTGACATACAGGCATAATTACTTCCACTAATTTGCTGTAATAGAAAATATTGAATTTTTTCTTTGTCCTTTTTTTTGGGGGGGGGGGTTTGGTCTTTGTTGTGTCTCTTTCTGACATTATCCAGAGGTTACAGCCTTGGGCAAGGGAAATTTAACTGAAAGGCCGTTTTCTCATTCGAGCCTAATGACAAAAATTTATTAGAAAGCACTAAAAACCTACAGTTTCACTTTTGTAAAGTCTCTGCGTGAAGAAAAACATCACAGCTATCAATTCAGGGCGAAACAACTGTTGTTCTCATATTTCAGTTCGATCCTTTTGAACAAGTGAGAATGCTGTTTTTGTGACCACTACCATTTATCAAAGCACATGGAGGCTATGTTTTTTTTTCTCCCTCAGTACAAAAAGCGGCTCTGCAGTACAGTGGAGGAGTTTGCCATCAGACTGCCATGGATTTTTTTTTCATGAGGGATATGTGATGGAGTTTTTGTGTGGAGAATGTTAAAGAGGACTGGCAGAAGGTAGCTAATGCAATTTTAAACCAGATGTCTCTTGAGTCACTAAATGTGGATTATACAAAAAATGTCTCTTAAAGCAGAAATCCACCTTCAAACACAATACCAGTGGTATCCTTGAAGTAGGAGAAAGCTCAGTATTTGTGAACAATCCTCTCCCACAGCCAGGACCCAGATTATCGTGGTTTCTAATGTCTGCAGCCTTCAAGCAATAAAACTTATCCAGTGGCAATAACCTGCAGATTTCATTGAGTTAGAGTTTTTCTAGTTGGTATCAAGGATCATCAAGAGACTCTGCCCTCGGCTCTGTTGTTTCCAGCTTTGGGAGAATTGATTTGCTTGTGTTCACAAATCCAAATTGGGGAGAGGAAGGTTATACACTGTAAAAGCACTGGCCCCCTGACCAATAGTCTGTGGGGACACGAGCTCCAGCATTTAAGCCAGCCTCTCCCTCTGACTATCTCTTTTATTCCTCTCAGTTAGTGTCTGTGTGTGGGTGCAGTAACATGCATAGGCTGGAAATACAGACTCCACAGATGATGGATCTTTCAGGAGGGATGAGCAATTTTGAAAATAAACCACTACAGCTCAGTGTGAGCAGTTACTGAGTGTGGAACAGCCAATGCTGTCTATACCCATAATGTCAACAGTAGTTCCACTCGCCTACTTTGCATTTGCATTTATCCTGCTTTCAAATGTACAGCATGCACTGATGTAGATCATTGTACAGCTGGCTATCTTCAGTCAATAGACTTCATTACATATACGGTATGTTTATCTACATTGTTGGCATACTTCATTTACTGTAAAAAAAAAAAAAAGTAAAAAAAAAACATTTCTGTATGTTTCTTTCCCGTTGTTTGACAGCAGAGTAAACAGATTGAATGGAGAGTGAATTTTAGAAGTGGCATGACTGCATGAGTATAGCAACAAATGATGGCTTTGGTTTAGACTTATACATATTCACAGAAGCTGAAAATGTTCAACCCTGCTGCTGGGCAAAAGAGCCAGTGCTGCAGAATTCTGCAAAGCCGTGGATCATGTTCAGATTCACTGTTTTTGTTTGTTTACATCCAGTGCTGGTGTTTTTAAAATTCTTGTTTTCTGCAATCTGGTTAAAGGTCCCCTCCATGACATGTTTTCAGTACATATGAAAATACTCTGCCTGAAATAATAATTTGAAATGTGTTTTCCACAAAAAAGGTCAATAACCTCATTAAAAAGATTATTAAAAAACACATCTACTCATTGATTAAACTCCAGAAACTATGAACATGCAAATATTCTTAATTTCTAACTACAGGATGCAAGTTGTCTCTTTCTTCACTGAAGTCTCAGTGAATGTGCGCTGGAGGTTCAAGGTGAGATCAGAGAAACTTCCCCCCTTCAGCAGATAAATTTGAAAACAGCGTTCTAGTGTCAAACTCTGCACATACATCATTCTGCGCGGCGAAGCTCAAACATCCAAGTGAAGCAACAATAAGCAAAACACCTTTTTTGAGTGCATGAGGTCTTGAAGATCAGGGAAAGATTGTGTTTACACTTGGTAAAAATCTGAGCGACATGGACTGCAGGTCTGTGACAGGACACAAACTCCAGTCTCCTTCATGAAAGTTAAATGTGCTGCACGCCCATCAACCACCTCGACCTTTATATCCTTACTTTTTGTCTTGCCACGTAAAGGGCACATTACCTCCTGCACTGGCACTGAACATTGCCACTGGATATAAATCGTGAGGTGCAGAACTGTTAAATATGTCTTAAGTGGAGCTAAAGATGTGTGCATATCGAATAGCTACAGGACTATTTAATGAATGTACAGAGACAACAGGGAAAAAATAGAGGGGTCTGGAGAAAAGTAACAAAGTACTGGAAGTCTTGGTAAGTTAGGTAGTCTCAAGTTATCACAAAAGAATAATAATAAAAAAGCTCCAAAATCAGCCCAAAAGCCTTAGAAATTGCATCTATACTGTATGATGGCGGCTACAACTACAAAGATGCCTGGGACATTTTTGTGTAGTTTAGCCAGTATCAGAATCATACTATCATGAGACCATAACAATAACCATGTGCTTAAAATGAAATGGTAAGTAGCCTGAATGCCTGTGATCTCAAACAGCCTAATTTTGGATGTTTGAAAGTGTTCCCAGGTGGAATTTTATGACTGCTAATTTAAGCCAAAGACAAAAGGTAGGAGACCTCTTGACGCAGTGAACTCATTTAGATGATAACCCCAAGAACCTGTGTTCTAATAGTAAGTAACTATATTAGTGAGGGCTACAGCAACATTTGAGGTTAATAGTCCAGTTATTATTATAAAGTTATTAAAATGATCACATTATTATTTATTCACCCCTGTGGAGAAATTTGTCCTCTTACATTTAACCCTACATATTTAAGAGCAATGTGCAGCCACAGAGCAGCACCAGGGGACCAACTCTAGTTCTGAGGAAAGTGCTTTGATCAAGGGCAACTTTATTAGTATATCTAATACGTGCTGTAAAAAAGGAAACCAAAACATCCACAGAACACAGAAAGAACACGCAAATTTAACTTAGAAAGCAGAGGGCTGAGATTTGAAAGCAGGACCTTCTATGACATTTGAATTTAGATTTGAATTTAGATTTTGTTCAGTTCGCTCAAGTACAGCTGAGTCAAATTTCACTGAATACCCAGATTTGAGTGTGCTGTAGTTAGCGTTAGCATTAAGCGTGCTTTGCTTTTGTAAATTCAGAGTTTTCCCATGGCTATGCAAGTAAGATGCTATCACCAGCCTCTGTAAGCAAACTTTCCACTTCTGTTCCTCTGATAAGAAACAAAACAGCTCACAACACAAAGTCTTTATATTGGTGCAGATGAAGAGAGGCTTTCCAGTGACTCATTTGTACATACTGCTATGAATAGAATACCCTGTCTGCGAACCTACCACAGCACTGTTCTGTTTCTGGGTGTAACAAAAGCCTCACAAGGCAAAAAATGTATTAATTAAAGGGCATAAAGATCCTTCTCCTGGACAATACTACTGTGTAGACTAATCACTTAGTCCAGCAGAACGAGCTATTTAGAAATGCCAAGGCTCTATTAAACTGATGTCTTATCTCTCCTCTGCAGATCTGAGAATTCCCAGATTGCTGTATCCGGGTGTGTCCAAACAGTGACCTCCTTTCATGCCATATGAGGTTCTTTTTTATTTTATATATATATACTGTTACATTTCAGGCAGATTCCGTAATGTATTCATTCCCTTGTTTAAACTCTTGTTTTAATTTCTCAATGGTGGTCCACAAAGCACAAAGTAAACACAACGTACCACACAGAGGGAGTACCTAAAGGAAGCCCAGTAGCACTAACATAAGAAAAACCTGTCACAAGCCCAACATGGTCAATATATCACTCAATGCACTATGTTTCTGGTCCAACCTCGATAGGATGTAAGCCAGGAAATCTGGGCTCGGATGAAGGGGGTTGAACATTGGATCTGTTATTTATCACTATAACCATAAAACATGGAGGCAGACCAGGGAGGAAAAGGGAGGAGGGAGGGTGGGAGTCGTCATGTTAGGAAGAAGCCCATATCTCCGTGGGAGTGATTGATGGGGATGAGGAATTGGTCCTGTCATGGTGCAATTACACCAGTCCGACAGGATGTGTTTGAAGGACAAAGCTGCAGAGTACAGACTGGGAGGATGAAGTGATTCACACTGAAGCGCGGCAAAACAAATGATGTTACGGTCTTGACCTTGTACGGTGATGAGATATCATCTCTCTTGTTAATTTTAAATGATTCCCTGCCTGGGAGCCTATTTGTTATAATGCATATTTGTTCATTAAAACTAAAAAGAAAATGGTCACGGCCACGTTTGGTTTAAGTCTGTCAGCTTAGCCCTTCTTGCCTCTTTTTATTTTACTCTGGCAAGCGATCAGCTGG
Source organism: Toxotes lorentzi (assembly GCA_037833715.1). Taxonomy (NCBI): domain Eukaryota; kingdom Metazoa; phylum Chordata; class Actinopteri; family Toxotidae; genus Toxotes; species Toxotes lorentzi. Next base: position 4,462,984 of record JBBMJY010000013.1, read on the forward strand.
TGTGCAGCTCTATTTTCCAGGTGGTGCAATATACCAAATGTCAAACACATCCATCTAAGAGTTGTCAAGACATTTCGCTCTTTGTGGCAGTGTAGGGAAAAAGTCAGCTGATCACCAAACTCCTCTGGGGATAATGAATATCTGCACAATCTTTCATGGCAGTTCCAAAAGTTACAGTACATTAAACCCAATGTAACATCCAGTTCAATATATATCTTCCAAAAAGAACACAATTTTATCTCCACGGTATCTTCTCATCTTGGAAAGACTTTAATCTGAGGCAGTGCTAATGTTTACACTAATTTTGGCTCAGAGAAGGAGAACAACAAATCTAGTTTTCATGAAATGTAATATAAAAGCTTTCAGAATGTGATTAGGTCAAATTGAGTCATAATTTGTATATGAGCTGGCAACAGGCAGTTGTAGGAAATATAATATCATAGTTTCATTACTTGCTAATAGTTTCCAACTTTTCCAGTTTTGTGTAAACTCACTGTTGATCGCACCAGCTGTGACCAAAGGGACAGCTGACCCCGCTACCTGGAAAAGCCCACTCAGCAGTTCTGCATGGATAACAGAGTTGCAACTGACCCCGAGATGAGCTCAGTTCCCCAAGTGATTTGGGGAATTGGTGGTGGATTTACGATATCCTGCCTCGCCTTCAAATCTGCTCAATGCCAGGCATTTCTTTCTTCCTCTCCATCTTTCTTCCTTACTTCTTCCTTTTCCCTCCATGTGACAGACAGCCCCTATCAATCCCCTCTCCTCCTTTCTTCTTAACTCCTGTAAGTGTCAAATCTCTGTGTTTCTGCTGGGCTCAAATCCAGTCGACTTTATCTTTGTCATCGGAAAAACGACAAATGATATAAATGAATATTGATCTTAATAAAGATCCACACCCCCGTGTTCAATTAGCTTTGAAAGTGTTGTGATATTTCACTGCATATCAACATCAGATTCTGTCACTAGTGACACACGAGGGAAACATTAATTTGATCAAGCATTGAATTTATTATATAAGAGATCTATTGCATTCTTCAAAGAAAACGTCAGTAGTTTTCTTCTCTGTCTCAGCAACAACTGAGACAGAGAAGATTTGCTCTGCCTGATATGCTGATGTGACCGGATATGATTTAGAAAATATGGGTAAGAGATGCAACATCACTTTATCATATCTTGAGGTGCACAACCTTCGCTGACCTCTTGTCTCAGAAAGCTTTTTAAATGTGCATTGTTTAAAATATTAAAGCATACAATTTTTCATTCTAGTTTTAGTTTTTGTGAGTGAGCTTAGCTTCTGCTTTGTTACTATGGTTACAAGAGTTGTTTGCATCTATTGTGAGGTTTGCTGAAGCACTTTTTTTTAAGTTTGTGGAAGAGGTTAATACAGTAATTCACACATAGCGCCCATGTCACTGTCAAACTCTGGATAAGATTTATCTGACAGCCTGCGTTAGTCTTGCATTAATTCCCACAAATGCAAAAAGCAACATAAAGGTTGCATCCACAGCTGTTGTCGCTTGACAGTTTTCAAGCTTAGCCCCAGTTGGTTTGTTCTCCCTTCTTGTCCAATTTTCAGTGGGACAGTAGATAAATTTAATCCATAAATCTGTTCCTTTTTCCTTATGAGAACCAGTATTACTGGTTCTAAGACATAATAAAAGTTAAGATGCTCCTTATTAGTGCAACAGACCATGCAGCTAAATTGACTTCTGAAGGGGAGATAGTTTGGGGCAGTGGAGGATATGGTTTAAGTAATCAAGAGGATAAAGTGTGTAATTCCACAAATGCATACAAGTCACTGAATAAGACTTTGCATTAAAGAAGGAATTTATCTATTTCTTAAATTATCTTTAATATCTCACATGTTGAACGAAATTGAAATATATTTCATTATAGTGTTTCCAATTCTAATATTACTTTTATTTTGTTTTTCTACACAGGAATCATTTCAAACATTTTTAAAAGTCTCAGTTCAGCAGAACTAAGATTAAGGTCTTTTTTTTTTTTTTTTTTTTTTTGGTATGTTATCACACTTGCCTGTAAATCCAAGTGAGAACTTCCCTGAATTGTGATTCCAGCCAAGCATGGAAAAGGCCAACATGTCCTGCGTATTAATTATTTTAAGACAGCAGTCTGTCATTGAAGGACAGTTATTGCTCTGCCATATGGCTCAATAGATTTCAGCATTAATATGCAACACTCTTTTAACTTTCATTATTAACCTCTGGGCGAGAGCGGTGTGTGGATGACACATAACAAAGAAGAGAAACCCCATCACCCATGTTGAGCTTGAGTGAGAAAATTCAATACAGAGCTTAGGAAATGAAAAGAGCAGTTTGATAAGAGAAATGACTGGGAATGATTTTTTTTTTTTTATCCCTTATTGTGAGCCGTTTCTATGAAAGGCCATGAGTGTCTGTCACGAGTGATTCTGTTTTCATAGAGTGGTCTAATCCAGGCTCTCCATGCTGTCAGGTCCACTGCCTCTCATTGTGTTCCTTTCCTGGATCTGATTATCTACAGCATTACAAGTGGCCAGAACCACATCACCTCATTGTTAAGAGTATAATACATTTTGGCCAGATCTGAGCTTTTCAGAGCCATGTCTATGAACTACTTTGAATGAGTTCACCACAAAGTCCGTGGAGGACTGTAATGACATTCATAACCTTTCTTGTGTCCCCTCCAGCAGCCACTGATGGTGTATTTCCCTTTGGATTGCCAGTATTAGAGGGGCTCGGCGAAGTTAGAAACTGTTGGTGTGTACTAAAACAACTAAAATTTTGTCCTGTCAATTATAATTTTGATCAAAGTCAAAACAAACAGTATATATATATATATATATATTTCTTAACAAATATTTATTTGAATTTCCATGGCTGTGTATAATGATGCTTCTGATAGATGTGAAGCACGTTTAATGTTGTGGAGAAAAAAAAAAACATATTCCTGTCAATCATTACTCAGAAAAATCTAAAACACTATCTGTTATTTTTCACATCTTATTGCTCACCCACCAGAGTTTGGAGTCTCGTCGCCATAACAACCTCGTTATTCAGCCTGATCAGAGCTGAGTGCACAATAGGCTCTGCATCAATGGCAGCCAAAACATCCCTCTGCAATCAGCCCAATCACTGTACAAGCCACTTATCAGGCTGCATGCACTGACAGGGCCTGAAGCGAAATCAGATCCACCTTATGAATGAACAAACCCAGACGCTGACTGCCACTTTTAATTTGATTGGGCAAACAGTGAATTAATGGGGGCTCGCTGGGAGTTAGACTAGTTTGGAACGAGAGAGCATGAGAAAACCTCATGCAAAGTGTATTATGAATGACGACTCTGACACTTAAAGGTTGCCATTAGAGCACTTAATCATAAAATATTGCTCTTTAGATGTGCAGCAAGTCCTGCTGCGTTAGAGCAAAATTTGCTCCCTACAAATTCACTTCATAGCCGAGCATGCATTTTTCACAGGACAATATCCGTGTTGTGTACCGTCAGATCATTTGACATTCGTTGACATTCCTGGACTCTCTGCTCTGTGTGCTTTTTTAAATTTTAATTTATATTTGCAGTGATTGCATAATTGAGTTACATCATATATTGTACCTTGGAAACGCACAAGAATCATGACATCTGATTTAAATTCCATTCTCAACAAAGTGCCATGAAGCTCTATTGTGTGTAGTGAAGCATCTAAAAAAAAGAAAAAAAGTGATTTCAAATGGCCTTTTTATCAAAGGACCAAAATGCTCTGTTGTCCTTTCAGCGTTCACAGCACAGAGCTCGGATTTTGTCAAGAGCTGCAGCACCTTTGAATTCAAGGTAATTATATAGCATAAACTGTTTTTCTCCTCAGGGTGGAAAACATCATCCTTTTCTCCTAACACAATAAGCTTAAGCTGAATATATTTCATCATAGTTTTGGAAACTTTTTAAAGATCAGCTGTTCCTACCAATTAATGGCCATCACAGAAGTAGCACTTTACACTCAGCTGTCAAGGTGTGATATGTATATAGCTGTGAAATAATCTGTGAATTTACCATTTAAGTGTCAAATGTGTCTGCAACAGGAATTCACGTGACCAAAATGTAAAATGATTAGATCCGTCACAAATATGCAGTATGGATCGTATTTTTTCAAATTTCTGTCCTGGAAATATACATATATTCCATGACCTACAGTGTTTTTCCATCTATTCATTTATATGCACACATATTATTTCGTGTCACTTCAGTCCATCTTGATAATTGCTGAAATTTCCTGTTATGGTTGCTGCCGTGCTTCTGCGGTTGATATTCAGAATCTGTGAATCTTAATTAAAACTTCTTCAGTCTTCCCTCTTGTGAGAGGAGCACCATGTTTAGCTGAATATTCATCACGCAATGTATTATGGTTGATTGAAGTAACTTCCTGTGCGCTCCTCTCCACAACTTCCTGATTGCTAATACAGCTTGGAGAGTCATGCAAGTGCTGCAGCTCAGACGAGCTGTTGCCTTGCAGCTGCCTCTTCTGCAAAAGTATCCCACAGCAAAATTAAACATTTCATTTTTATTTCACACTGATTGTGAAGCTGCCCCACATAGTATTTTAAAATAACAATATACTTGTCTTATCCATGGAAATCACAGAGCAGAGATGTGATGAGAGCATCACCTGATCTCCAATTTAAAAACCACAGTCAAATATGAACTCTCAGCACCCATAAGAAGTGAGAAATTGTAAATGAAGTGAAAAACTTCAAATTGTCCTTTAAACAGCAGCGTACATTTTGTCCTCTACTTTCTCTGTTTTCCTTTTTAAGGTTGCTAACATCTTTAAATGATACATAAAGAAAATAAGCTTTTGGATGTGTGCTGAGATAATTAGTTGGTCAAATAAAAAGCAGTAATTATCAGATCTATTAAGGACTTCACTGGTACAAAGGGGTGTTAACAGTGTGAGTGACATCTGTCAGCTCCAGGTGCTGTACCGAATATTTGGTTATACAGTGCTCCAAGACTGAACCCGTGTGACATCATCCCTCTCCTCTACTATTTTCACAAGTTGTTAAATCAAATCATGATTTGCGTTTGTGCCATGTTCTGCCTGTTTCATGCAAAATGATGCATGTATGTATATTTATGTTAAGGTATCCTGCAATATTAATGCAGAGATGCTATTTTGGGGCGAAAGAGGGTGAATGAATCAGCCGGCCTTCACCTGGAAGGACTCCAAAACGTTGGGATTAATTGCTGCAGTGTGGGTGATTCAGCACCTGCAGGTAACTCATCTACAGTTTTAGCATGCACCTGCATTATGCAGGTACTTGGTTTCAGGCCCAATTACATGTTAACCTGGTTTTATGTGTGCTACATTAATGAGAAATGTACTGCACTTTACATTATTTCTGCTGGTATTAGCTATTTTCTCAGTAGGATATTAAAAAGTGAGTGTGACAAAGAAAAGAGCTGATGATCACAAGCGTGCCAGTTTAGATCCGTATGCTGGCTTTGAAAATGAGGATATTGTTTTGTCTGTGAACACAAAGCGGCAAAAACTGTTGTCAGCCTTTGATTTTCTTTTTTAGTGGAACATGGTGAAAATCTGAATCGGAGGCACATGGTGACTGAAGTTTGATTATTTCATGGCCAGATGCACACATTGTAAACAACAATTTGCCCACTGAAGTGCAGGCATCCTCCAGGCTCTAATAGAGAATAAAGCCACCTCCATAACCCTATCATGGCACATTCTGACAGATCTATTAAGGACTGAAATTACTAAAACCACAGGACACACATATGTACTGTACACTTTCAAAGAGAAATGCATCTTATTTTCTTCCACTGAGGAGATGTTTTTTTTGCAGGATGTTCATTTACCCAAATGTCACAACTCCCTTACTTCATGCACTTCTGGCGGTTCAAGCAAGCAGGCAGTGCACCCAAATCTCGTGTGTAAGTACCAATCACGGAGATCGTTTTCACCAAAATTGCACTGCACTTCTTGATTGTTACTAACGCACCCACTTCCGTGCCCCTCCTTCCACATAGTGGAGTTCACAGAGTAACACCAAAAACACCCAACAGGAACTGGTAAGAAAATAACCTGTGTGCAGTGGAAGAAAATGGCACTTTAGCAGCACAAAAGTCCCAACATCCCCCATGCAATGTCATAAAAATAGAGCCCTCTGTCCCTCCAGAGATGTTTTGAGACATGTTCCCAGGATAAATAAAAGTTAGAGCAGGAGAGGTGAGTTGGAAAAAAAAAAAGAAGGCATCGAGCTCACCTACAAACAAAACAACTGACAACTTAGAGCAAATGTACCAAAGCTGCTATGATGCCTGAGCTGCAAAACATTATATTATGAGCAAAGTGATGTCCCTGTATGGGTGACATCATGATGTTGTACTCAGTGCATGTACAGTACAATAGATTCTGTGTCTGAGAAATGCACTTCTGTGGTACATGCATTACAGATTAGAAAGCATAAACAGGTTCCCTCTCCCTTACCTTCCAATTCAGCCCTAGCTTTGTAGTCCCTGTTTCAGTCCTGTGTAATCCTTGCACTGGGTCACTCACTGCAGGCCACTCAATCACTCCTTCACTCGCCGTGTTCTCCATGACAAATAGATGTGTTCCTGCCAAGCTCCTCTTAAACAAAAAGAATGTGTTTTCTTCGGTGTACTACCAGACCAGACCTGCTTTTTTTGCTGAACCAGGAAAACCACCTTGCTGTTTGTCACTTCAGAGGTCTATATCACACTCCTCTGGCGATAGGTATTTTTCAGGAAGACAGATTGATACATCAGTTGCCTATTCTCTGCTCACTGCACTACAAATAACCTGCTCGTATCTATACATAGCCTGCACTTGTTTCAGAAGATAAACCACACCTAAGCACTGCCCCAACTCACTTCCTTAAATAAGTTATCTTGTTATTTTACTTCCCTAATATTATGTGGTAGAAAAGCACCTTGCTTCCATGACAAAAATCCATGTTATTGAAAGCAACAGAAGAGAACAAAACAGGCCCCAGTTCAGTTAATTACACACTGATTAGGATTTTATTGCTAAGCCCTGTAAAAAAAATCAAGTCATCTCATACATGTGAACACAAGATCTCAAAAACTCCTCAACAACAAATTAGTTAGCGCACTCCAGAATGACTCATATGAGCCTTCTGATGATCTGGTGCCCCCATTATCTCTAACTATGTTTTTCCACCGCACCTGGATTATCAAAGATTTTTTTCTCAAAAGCAATGAGAATGCTATAGTGGAAATTTTGAATTAAAATGCATCATTGCTCTTTCATGTATCAAATAGACCTTGAAATTGTATTTCCAGTGGGTGATGTTATTGATAATATGAAGCCTTTGATTGTTACGTGGGAAAGAAGACTGGCTTAATGTAGTAAAAACAATCTCCATCATTGTGTCCTCTGAAGCTGTTCCTAAAAGGGCCATCTGTGTTGCAGCACTACAAAGGTGTCACAGGTTCATTCTCATAGAGAGGCAGATATTTTTATCTGTGAAATTTGTAAAGAGGTGCAGTTTCGCTCTGCTCAGGTCCCAAGGCAAATACATTACTACACACAGTATGAGGAATTCACACAGTAAGTGATTTGCTGTTGTTCCTTTGCTGTGTTTAGGTTAAAAATACAAACGACAGGTATGTTGAATTTTCACATTTTAAAACCAACAATGAATCAGTGACACTGAAGCATGGTTCATGGTCATCCATGGTCCACGTTTCCTGTTGTGTCGCCATGATTTTAACATAGAGGATAAATGAATATCCCCTGACCTTTTATCTCAGGCCATCATCAGGTCAGAATTTCAGTTTGCCCAGTACTTTGGTTTATGGTCAAATACCTGCAAAACTACCAACGTCCCCATCAGCCTCAGCTGGACAAATGTTAGCATGACAACACACTAAACCAAGATGGGGACCATAACACTTTTTTTCCAGCAAAATCAGGAAATCAAGAGTTATAGGCATTCGATTAAATGATAAATAGGTTTATCATTGTAAATTGAAGTGTCAAAGGACTCCAGTATTACTAGGACCAGATGAGTGTTCTGATGATGGCTGGCAGCTTCAAGTTAAGTAGCCATTGTTTAATAAAAATGACTTGTTCTCCTTTTTTGTTTTTTTTACCGGCAGTAATCTGTGTGGCTCCTGGCATCTTTCTCTCCATCCGATAATGAGGTGCCTCCAACCTCGCCCAGGGGCCTTTTTGTAGCTGCTCTGCCAAATTTGCAGCTCTTTATTAAATTATTTATTTATTTATTTTAAACAGGCAAATATCAGTCTGATTAAGACTAACATTACCCACATCCTACCCTAACTGAGACTGTCTGCTTTTCAAGCATAATATAACTTCCCTCTAAAACTAAATAAACTACAAAAAAAAATTGTATTTCAAGTCCTTATTTATACAGTGTACAATCTTATTATACATCAAACTATTTTAATTAGCCTAACACTGGAAATATATGATGAGATAAATCTATGTATATATCATTCATTTCTGCCTTGGCCATCTCTAATATAAGTTTACATGCAAAAATTAAATCTTCATGAGATGAATATTAAATTAACAAACAAAAAAATGAAAACAGGAAAAACAGATTATTCTGTCACCACAAGAAGCATTACTTTTCAAAGTTGTTTTTTTTTTTTTTCACTACTGAACAATTTTTAAACTTTTAATTATACTCTGTGGTATGAAAATACACCAGTGGTTGTCTAACAACATTAGTAGGGTGAATGCCAGTTAAAAATAATATCCATGTGCTTTGGTCCACATTTCTTCATTTATGTCTATATAGTAAAAGATGCTTTAAAGATGCATGCTTTCCATTTCTGGCTGGTTATGAGCTAAAAAGATGTGGAGTCAGTGATAAATCGCATATCAATAGATGACTGATGACAGTCATTAAAGGTTCACGACAAGGCTTTGTCATTAGGAGATTTCTCCTATTGATTTTAGAGAGGTCACTGACATTAATTATGCCAATGAAAATCTGATGATTAAATCATACCGCCAAGCATGATAAAATCTGAATTATAAGTATGTCAGTGAGATTAAATGCAGCGCAGCAACTGGTGAAGAACACCCAGTGTCGGGACTCAGAGTATATAGAAATTAATGATACGGATAACCTTTAATGTTCATGAAGATATTGCACCGCGAAATAGGTTTCATATGCCCTTAATTATGTTCCCCCTCAGCCTACACCTGAAAATTATCGTCTTCAAGCTGTCAGGAACAGCTCAGCTGTTGTCAGTCACGTGTGTTTGCTGTTGAGAGAGCACTGCCCATATGGTGTGTTATAAACGTTTGAGCGTGAACACTGCCTTCATAAACCCAAGGATCATAAAACTTTAGATTCCCCTAAAAATGTGGCTGTGATTTAATTAAGACGAAAAAAACCACAGTCCACTTCAGTACAAAGAAGATTGCTGCTGACTCCAGCTATTCCAGACAGTTTTACCGCAGTTGCACTACATTGCCGTTTGTTGTTAAAGTCTGTAATTGTTTTTAACATTTGGGGAAACTGAGCGGGTGTTGGTGAGCAACAGAAGCAGGAGCAGGGCACGAGGCTTTTGGAGCTGCTTGAGCTACAGCTCAAGGTATTTCACCTTATTTGCAGTTTTCGTGCCAAGAAAACACTTGCACAAATTAGCATACCATTATCACTGTGGATTGCATTATATATCCAGCTGATTGTGTTTGTTTATTGGGGGCTGGTGATAAAACTATGTCATCTGATGGCACTTAGCAGTCTGAGCATCACTATGCTCTGAATAATGAAAACAAAAAGCAATATAGCTACTTAAATTTGATCATTTATCAGTGAGGAGCTGTATGTGGAGGCTTCAGGAGCTATACAACACAACAGAGAATGTCTTTTTTATATGTATTATGACTTAATTCATTATAAGACAGTTTTCTGTTAAATCATCGACTATGTGTGATGGAGACAAACCTAACTGACATGTTTTTTTCTTCTTATTCAACCCCTTAGTTACATATTCATGACTTGAACCTTTATTTAAAGCCATAGCTTACCCTTCTATATCTGAATGGCTGGGAGGGGGTCACTCTGCCCAGAGGAGTTACTAACCCATCCAGGATATTTTCAGTGTCCAAAAACAATTAAAGCACTGTTTTAATGTTTGAAGTTATGGTCTAAATGTTGTTTCAGAGGTCTTTCCAGCTGACAATGAATACAAATGTCTGTGAAAATTAGCTGTAAATTTAAAGAAGTAAAAAGATCAAATGTCATTTTATTGTATATTTATGGATTGTACATACGTTTTAGAAATTTTCAGTCTGAAAATGCTGGTGTTTGTTTTTACCTTCAGAAGCCCATAAAGGTCGAACTCTAACTTTTGAATTCAGTCAGTGGTACACTGCTCGCCTGTGTATAACACGGACACACACACTGTCCTCTTATCAGACTCTGTATGCATAACCATAGCCAACAGTGGGAAGCATCCACCCTCCTCAGAGATCAAACAGGATGCTTCCATTCCTCTATTCTTGCTTTCTGTCAGAAGGGCAGAGCCTGCCTCGACGCCTCTTTATCTTCCCCCTCAGCCTCCTAGACACAGCAATGGGCTGCGTCTGATGACTTGTTACAGATAACAGGAACATGTAAACAGGAAATGGCCAGTGGGCTCTCCATACAAAATGTTTGAAAACGTCATGGTGTAATCATAGTCAGATCCATCCACCAGGCAACCCAGGATTTCTTCAAATATTCTGCTTTACACTACATTTCCCAATAGTGTCACCAACTTCATGATCAGTTGCAATTACATTTCTCCAGCAAGCTGGTTTTTTAACTGTCACTTAACAAGAAATCTGGTTTCTGTAATTGGTGCAGGAGATTAGAGAAACCTGATTTTCCTTGGTGGGTTCTATTATGCTTATGCCAATTGCATCCTCATATTTAACATAAGTCTGCCTTACATCCAACTAAAAGTTAAAGTAGCTTGTAGAAGTCTATATGCATCGTTTCCCTCTGCTGAACATTGGACTATTTGTTAAATTCATACACTTTTTTGCTGTGAAGAGGAGCTCTGTTCTGTCTGCTTCACTCTCAGCAACAAAAAAAGTCAGGAAGCCGAGTCTTCTGTCACTTTACAGTTAACATCAGTCAGCCATGCTTCCAAAAAATACGTGGTGAGGGTAGAAGGGAAGTGTGGTTACTGATCTGCTGCATATACACAGATTTACAGTAACCAGGTTACTGCAGTGCCTGCTTCCACTGAGCAACCTGGTTGTTAAAGTGCATTTGGTAGATCCTATTTACACGTAGTCACTTAATTCATCTTTGGTGCTCTCACGTTGGCTATTTGATCGCAAAAAAACTAACCATAAACGCTTCCAAGAAGCATTCAAGACTGACTGAAATCCGAGACACATTCTAGTCAAAAAGTAGAAATGCATCAATCACTCCAAGACACATACACAATCTTTGCTCCTCCTAAGTGTAACAATGTAAGCGGGCTTTCTGTGGAAATAACCTCTACTGGATCTGCTTCATCTTTCTCCTGTGATAACTGCAGCTTAAGTTACACTGAAACTACCCAGAAATTAGCTGTTGTTTGTCCTGTCTCAAGCAACAGGAAGAAAAGGAAGAAAGTGGCTCCTCTGCTTTCAACACACATGATTATACTGAAGCCACACAGAGTTATGGTTCTATTTTTCTGATCCACGATCAGTTTGAGCGCTGAATTATCTGTACTGGTGAATAAGCAGCATGAATGAAAGGAGGACAACAAAATTGTTGTCTCACTCTGAGCTTTACACACACACAGTCTCGGAAAAACATGTCCATGCACACAGGGCCAACCTGCAGGTCCACTTCATCTCAAACCACCTTCAAAGTCAGTGTGATCAATACTAACCTGTCCCCATGTGTCTTACACCAGGATTAACTCTAGGTGTGAAATGTAAATAAGCTCTTTTCTGTTCCTACAGAAGACCTCCTCTGTAGCCTTTACATTTCAGACAGACATGCCGCTTTGTCCCTTGGTCACTAGGCAATGCTGCAGCATGTCATTATAGAAAAGGTGGCCACAGTATTGTCTGCCATTCATTGTTGCATGAGATGAGAGACAGCGGTGACATTGTGTTGTTGATAGGGATTGCGATTGTTGCTGGTATAATGATGGTGGACGAGCACATTAACCTTCATTAGTGGATTGACCAGGGCTGGTTGGTTTAAATGGAGTAATCACTGGTGACACAGTGATGATTAATGGCAATGAATGATACTAATGTGTGGCATCTGTCAAATATATTTGAAGATCTGAGCAACCTTTCTCTTTCCGGCTGAAGTACATTTTCTATCAATATAACAAAAATGTTTTCAATGATTCCTATTCTGCTGTTCCACTCTGTTTTATGGTGAATTTTGTGTCATCTTGCAGCTCATTGTTTGGGTTTTACAACTTTACAGTTTTGGTTCACTCCCACCACTCTCACCGAGCCATATCAACTTAAACAGCAATAATATGTCAGTGTTGTGTGGACAGCTTGTTTTGCTGCCTCCAAATGGCCAAAAATAATTCACAGCAGGTTTAATAGTAAACCGAAACCAAAACTTTTCCCCAAAGTGTCTTTGTTGTCTAAACCTAATGACATGCAGGTGAACTCATTTCACTGCACCTGCACTCCCCATGCACACCAACCACGCCCCCACTATTACTATAAGCAACACAAAAAGGTAGCATACTGTATACACTTGAAGGGTAGCATTAAAGGTCCCGATAATGTACTTGATAAAACAAATTAATAGTATATAAATGTACTTTCTAGGAGACAGGGTTGGAATTTGATGATGTACAGTTTTGCAATCCTGCAATCTCTCCTCAAGATTTTTATTTTCCTATTTACTCTCAGCACAGAAAAAGGAATAATGTAAATTTGAAATTCTGCACTCACCGCAGAGAGAATGCAGTTAATGTCATATCCTATTCATATATGCAAGTGAAATGCTCGTGTGTGTATTTTCCCTGTGATGCAATAGTGATGAAACATCGCCCGTCGTGGCCGTGGTGGGTGGTTGACAGTTATGTCCATATTGACGTATGGTGCCATTAAGAACAAAAGCTCCACTCTGCCAGAAGAGACATGACAACAGTATCGCCACAGATCTGATGGGACTACACATCTTTCCAGTGTCATCTCTGACCTCTATATCTCTTAGCTCAAGATAGATGCATTTTCATGCCTGGCTTCAGGCTCTAATAGTCCACTGATTCAATCGCAATATGGCCCAGAGTCAGCCAGGTCTCTGATTATTTATTTTCCTCTCGAAAACACTCTCCCCTCTCTCTCTCATCTGTCTTATTAAAATGTAATGGCAAACAAAACCCCAGTCTCTCTCTATCTGATGTTGCAGAGAAAAACAATTTTAAGGGATTCGCGACGGTTTATAACCCATGGCTCCAAGAGGAGAAAACACTCAGAGGTCTTAGATGAGATAGACCTCCAAATCAATCACTACCGCCGGAGGACTCCTCACACTGTTGCTGGTGGTGATTGACAGACCTCAAATTGTCTCAGTGACTATCAAACAGAGCCAACCTTGACCACCTGCTTTGGCAGTCTAGACTTTATGCCCTGCTGAGGTGAGGTTAGTGTGAAATTTAAGGTTTCTTGCTTTGTCTGAAATGAAAAAGAGAAGTTGGGGTTTATTATAGCATGCAAGATGTAATTTACCAGCCATTAATTGTGGTGTGGACAAACTTCTGTGGAGTATGTGACCATTTAAACCCAGTTTTTAAAACCATGTCAGAGAAAACATACACCGACAACCTCTGAAGCTGTCATATGGAATTATTTTCTGCCAAGGTCATTTTGGCTTCTGTCGTGGAATGTTACTTATACACTCAACTGGCATGTGATCTTAAATTCTTACACATAGATGGTTTTTCCAGACTCTGCTTGTGCAGCTGGTGGTGCAGTTTGGTCTCTTTACATTCAAGGGGTGGGAGGGGGGGTGGCTGACCACATTGTTTGGGGCACGCCCCGGCAGTCCTGAAATGACAGATGAGGGAAACCTGTGTCCCTAATGCCCATCTATTGGTACGGGGGCTCTCTGGAGGGTGGAATAGTTAACTCAATTGAAACCTTTAATTTTGCAGACAGAAAAATTTAGCACTGACTTGAAAGCCTGCCTTTTATATAGACTCAGGAGAGATGAAGCTGGAAGAGGAATCTGATCATTTAGCTTTAGCGACACTAGCTGCTGAACAGGGAAAGCAGAGTAAATATTTGGAATAATAAGCACAAAGGCTTGAAAATCTGATCATTAATTACACTTTGTTGTGTTGAGGCTTTTTTCCCTTTTACAAAAGTGTTAACCCTTAATTACATGGGTGCTTTGCCAAACATTTCTACATACCTTTTTAGACCTTTTAGATTGAGCTGTAGAACCTTTCAGAACATACTGTAAACAATAATTAACACATTTCTTCCATAATATAGATGCCAAAATCAGAAAAGTGTCAACAAAAGCAAGAGCTGTGGAGTGCAGCCGAACCAAAAATGTTGGTCAACATCACATTGACACAAAGTCAGTGTATCGTCCAGCGTCAGTAGGATTAATAATCTGGGAACCATGAATGTCTGTACAAAACTTTGAGCCCTTTAATAAAGAAGATGTTGAGATATTTCAGTGAATAAATGAAAACTTTGACCTGCTGGTGACTTTAAAGGAGAAGATTTTCAATCCCTATAGAATTTATAATGAGCATCTGCAGCAAATTTCATGGCAATCCATTCAATAGTTATCAAGATGTTTCACATCGAATCACAAATGTCAACTTCATGGTGACCCTAGAGGAAAAGTGAGGAGGCCACTGTAGTCATTAGGATCAGTCCCCTGGCTAAAAATTAGTCTGAGGAACATAAAAAAAAAAAAATTAATAATATGGTCCTGGGTCTCTAAACATGAAGTAAAATGAGTCTCCCTCTCTGCATTAGAACCAAAAAGAACTGCTGAGAATACCATTGTCAACAGAAGTATGTCTCAACTGTAATGTGTGAATTATTAAGGATGGTTTGAGGAGGATTTTATCTAACCTTTGAAACACAAAATAAATACCATCAGACCATTCTCTACAGTACATGTGGCTTTTTGAACACAGGTTCCCTAATGTATTACAACCTGCAGATTTGTTTTCCAAATGGAGGATTCACAGGAGGGAGAGTTTCATGCCAAGCATGACATCCACATGTACTGACTGCAGACTGTGCACCAACAAATAATAAACAAAAATAGATCAGAAACTCTACAAAGAAACATCTGATGTTTTGAAATGCAGATGGTTGCTATTGGCAACATAGCAATGGATGCTGCAGAAAAGCCTTCTGAGGAAAGTTTACTTCTCTTCCAGGAGCTGGATTATTTTATGTGTAATTGTTAGGCAAGTCAGAGGAAACGCGTTTTGCATTCAATTAGTTTTTGTCTACAATTTAATATTTAAACGATATAATGTGCACAATGGCCTGCAGTAAAAGAGAAATCCATATGCTGTACACACTGTAGTCAAATATCTCAAACCACAGCTGTGTTTTTCAGAGGTTAACACACTATGATAACACTAGGTTAACACTCCACTGCCCACATATCTCCTATCTGTTTGGTATAATCCGCTGATAATCACCACTTCCTAACAACCCTGTCAGATGAACCTGCCATGATGCTTTACTGGATGATACTCTGCAGTGTCCACTTGGAGGACAGGGGCAGAGTAATAAATGTGTTCCAAGAGGCAATGCATCTAGAGTTTATGTGTTTTTTGTTGTGTATGACCTCTGTGAGAGGTAAGGTTAATTGCCATCTCTGTGAACCAGTCAGAGATAGTTAAGTTGGCCAAACACGCCCACAGCAAGCATCTTCCCTGAGGGTATGTCTGAATTAAAAGAGAGAAAACAACAACAACAAAAAGCTGTGGATGAGACAAAGTAACCTGAATGTTGTGCGTGTTTGGATTCTCTTCATCCGAAAGCTTCTCTCTTCCTTTCCATTTGTTTTATTCCAAAATAAAACAAGGTGCAATCTAACAACAGACCGACTGATCATTTAATACAATATTCTCTATGAGGTGAGGTTTCCTGTACCAGGATTATAACTGATAACTGTGGGGAAGAAATTATCTTTACATATATTAGATAGTATTTCAAGGGGGGGCTTTTACTGTGTGTGTTGTAAATGTATTTCTTGCACTTGTATACTGTTTGTTGTGTCCGGCCTCCAATTTGCAGCTGGGATGGAGCGCAAGAAAATAAAGGTTCTTGGTGTCACAGCGTCATCTGTCTTTTCCCCTGAAACTGTTGCAAATCCCTGCTCAAAAATAAATCAAATTTAGGATGTCACAACACTATGGTAAAAGTTTGTTTAGGTTAAGGCACAAAAACAACTTGGTTAGGTTTAGGGAAATATCACGGTTTGGGTTAAAATGACTACTTCACCAAGGTTAGTGGACCTTTGTCATCATGGTTGGATCATACCTGACCTGACCTCCTCCTGTGTACCCGTCATAACTACTACAGCCACTAGACTGCTTTGTCTTTGTATGAAAACATGTAATTTTGCAGATCTTACTGAAATGACTAATGCTGCTGTTCTTCTTGGGAGGACAGTCTCGACAGTGTCATGGTGTCCAAGTTAGTAAAGTATAGGTTTAAGTTATGAGCAGAATTTATATACAGTATGAATATATACTAATCTTAGCAGACCACAGTCTCTAGTTAGAGGTCCCACAGAAAATCCCAGGAACAATAAACATGCACCCAATTCAAGGTTATTTTTGCTTAGTCTATATCACTGTATGTTAGGTTATGTGAAATTATGTTCAGTCAAGTCAGTTTAGGTCAACATAAGAACAAGATGTGGAAACAAAACTTAAAAGAAAAAAAAATACAGAATTACCTGCAGTCTAAAGCTGAAAGCAATGTTAGGTTTTGGCTATCAGTCTGGCTGCCAGTGGCTGGAATTACTGCTCTCCCTCTGAGGCTTGCTGCCTGGGGCAAATTAGGTCTCCAGGTTTGTGTTATGGAACACAATAGACACAATACATCCATCACTGTAGGCACCTACTCCATATCCAAATTGCAACGGTGCAGACACAGTAAGAGACACCTGTTGCTAGGGCCACTGTCCTGCCTTGCAAAGAGCTGATATGAAACCCCAGTCTTTTATAATGGAAGTAAAGGCACCATCAGGAAGAACCACTTCCACCTGGGGCTTACTGGGACACCCAATTTCTAGCAGATGCTAGCCAGCCAGTGGCACTTTTCTGTCCCCAGTCAATTCTCTCTCTCTCAGGTGGCCAACAACTGGGGTAAAAATTTCCTCAGGCTTTTCTGAGTGTGCGCTTGCAAATTTAGAAGAGAGGTTCAAACAGTGATGATAATTTATTGTCTACAGTAAAAAAGAGGGCAGTAAATTTTAAAGGACAATATAGTCGGCCATTTGTCAAAAGTACCACACCTGACTGCTCTGCCAGACCTTCCATTAGTGTTAGCCTGAAGCTCAGTCCTGTCAAGGATTTTGTTGGATGTTAAGCCTTAAAATTATTTAGGTTTTGGAACCCTGCTGAGGGTTATAATTACTATGGCATCATCTCCATGGGAGGGAAATGGGAAGTGACTGAAGGTTAAATGTGTTTCCACATGGCTGTGCTTTAGCCACAAAGTAGATATCATGACTAAAAATAACACAAATATGTAGATTATTAAAGATTAAGTTACTCAATATTTTCAAATCCTAATCAGTAGTCCCACCACATGTAACAAAAGACATTCCATTCAAATGGAAATTACAGTACCTTTCTCTTGGGATCATTTCTCTCTCTGCACCTGCTGTTTTATATTATCCACAAGCTAATTCCAGGTGGATAGATTTAGGCAGCCACGTCTACTGAAAGGACACTAACTTAATGACTTCATGGGTAAACATAATCTGAAACACCAAGCTCAGCACATCCCTAATATAAACAATATGGATAGAATCAAACCTGTAAAATTGTTGTCAGCTGCAAAAAAAAAAAAAAAAGCTATGTTGTTTATGTTCATTAAAATGTTCCATGTCAAGAAACTTACTGCCACTGATATCAAATTCATCCCTTGAAAAAGGAACTACAAACATTCATTTGCAGTGGCGGATTATAACTTTGGATGACTGATCCTGTCAGCAGTGACTGCTAACAGCATACACTGTGTATTCATTAAACACTGGAGGAATGGTAGCAGAATCTGTCACAATGGCACAAATCTGTCTGTTCAGTTGTGTAGGATATGGTTAGGGTGTGTTAGGGCAATTCGGCTTTCTGAAGTTAACAGCAGAACTGCAAACTGACAGCAGCAGAGACTTAATATGGTATTGGCATTGGAAAAATCGATGACTTTGGCTAATTGGATTAGAAACATTTTTTGATTTTTGATGTGGTCAGACAACACATCATATAAACTGTAAAGCACTACCACTGTGGATGTGATCGGGGGTTCAGGCAAACATTTGGTGGCAAAGTTGGAACATGAAAGGAGGCAATCCATCTGTATTTAATTTCTTTGCCTAAATTGCTATGGATTTACTTTACTTATTTTGTAAAACCCATGCAAATAAGTATCAACATCAAGTTGAAGTGAATCTGACTCAGGCAACATGTAACAGAGCTCTTGAAATGAGAATCACTGAAATAATGAGTTTCTATTTTTGCATACTTTTTACAAATATATGTTTCTGTCTGTTATTATAATACTTGCCTGCCTTTTCCTGCAGCTGCTGCACTTCCTCTGAACAGTCCACACCCACACATGCACATCAATATTTATATACTAACAATATTCAGTAAAACCTGAAACCTGAAACACACATTTCAAAAGAAACATGGAAAAACTTGACAGTTCCACGCTACGTTACAAACTTGAACAGTATTTTGCAATTAGTAGGAATAAAAAAATAAATTCAGTCATGACACAGTCTTACTGCAGCAAATGGTAATTGAATACAGTCGTATTTGGCTGTGTAAACGCTCCCAGTATGGTATGTTCAAAGAACCAGTGTATGCAAACATGACAGACTACCTCTGAGCACACAAACCTGTTGTATGGGGGACATCCTGAAAATGCATATTACCTTATTATAATAACTATATAGCAAACATAGACCTAATGTTTGCTATATTGCGTGAATATGTGTACACCAAAATAGTATGACTTCATGAATACAAATACATGTTGAGGATGAAGTGGTGGGGAGATTTACAGCACAGGAGAAACATGCAGTGGTGTTTGCAGGGATATTTTACAGGCCTGTTTATGGACTATCTCTATCATAACAGAATAAGGCAGTAACTGTACAGTATTGGATTAGTGGACATTTAGACTGCCAGATATACAGCAAAGCTCTATGAAATGCACCATGGCAAAAACATCAGATCACAATAATTTACAGCCTGTTATAGTTAGAAAATGTTTTTTTTTTTTACCATATGACAAGATATGGATCAAAACTGCGCCCATCTTCACTCTACTTAGAGTAAAGTACCGACATGTGAGCTTTTGGCATCAGTTGAACAAGTATTCACATTTTCCCTGTGGTATCCTGCCACTGACGCTGAGCCTTGTGAATGTATCACAAAGACACTATGGGAAACCAAAGTGATACCTAAAGAACATATGTGGCATTGCTTCACTATGACTTTGAATTATAGCTTCTTCTTACAGTTCTTTCAGCTCCTGTTTGACAACTCTCCTTTGAAGTGGCACTTTTTTAAAAGTTCAGACTTAATTGCAAGGACCCGAAGGAAACCACAACATATTTCAGAGTAATTTTTTTTTTTTGGGTGTGTGTGTGTGTGTGTGTGTGTGTGTGTGTGTGTGTGTGTGTGTGTGTGTGTGTGTGTGTGTGTG
>JBBMJY010000013.1:4483020-4529377 GCA_037833715.1 Toxotes lorentzi
TGTGTGTGTGTGTGTGTGTGTGTGTGTGTGTGTGTGTGTGTGTGTGTGTGTGTGTGTGTGTGTGTGTGTGAACTAGTATTTCCGGTGAACCAAACATGAAAAGAATGTGTCTGGTACATTGGTCTACTAATGAATCTTTAATAGGTATTATATTTGCTGCAAATAACTGTACTCAGAGACACTATTTGCTGCAAACAACTAAGCTGGGTGGTTTCCACACTTTCAGACTTAACAAAAGGAAGGCCGTTACCAACACATCACCGGGTCCCTCTCATCTAATGCACAGTGATTCATCAGCCTGAGTAATATGATGCTTGCTCATTTGCATATTTCATGCTAATGTGGTGTTTGTTTACGGTAATGAGCACTTGTAATTGGATTTTAATTCATTATACAAGGAATGGGCTATTGGTGGGAAAGATTTTTGCAGTATTTATGTCAGTGAAGGCATCAATCTTAATGCCAGAGTATTTCTTGTGCTCAAAGGTGCCTCTTATTTCCAGTGAGGCCCCGAACTAATCCAATTTCAACAAATGCAATACCTCTTTAAATAGCTGTTTAGGGTTGTCTGTGACTCCGTTCAATCAAATCAAATTGTTCAGCTCTCACTTTAAGTATCTCCCACTTTGTGTTGCAATTCATGCATCATTTGTATGTACAATGAATCCTCCTGTGCAGCTCAATCGATGTAGCCACACAGCTTCCAGTGACTGTTAGATGAATATCTCTCACCCCTCCCCTCCTTATCATCACTGGTGAGTTTCAGCGAACATCAATGGAAGACAACCAGCAGAGCCGCACTGTGCCATGTAAATGAAATCATTGTCTGCAGTTCTTTCGCTCACAAAAGACATTTTCTTTAGACCCCCTGGGAAAATCTAGACTGAGATACCAAAAATTAGTTGCCAGTGAACAGTAAGAACACACAGTGTCATATTTGAGAAACCGAACAAATGGTTGCAATTATGCAAGATTTCACTTACAAAAAACATAGAATTAAAGTAATAATTTATGGAAACCATTCATTTTATATTTATCTTTTTTGGAATGGAACAATGAAAGCTGTCAGAGGAAAGGATGGACATTTCGGAAATCCACTTACTAGTTTTCAAGAGTTAAGTTGAATGAGAACATCATATCCGTGCTATGTGTTCAGATGTTTTCAGTGATGGTGATTACGTTAGATGTACAGCATGATTGCTATTTTTAACTGAGGGGGGCAGGGGGCAGCTTCTAGCACCCTTCAGTCCTGCAGTTATCACTTGTGAAAGCAGAGGCCACTGTAGCTGCTGCTCACCAAACGTTACATTGTCTCGCTATTGATCCACACATTTACATAAGAGTATTTTTTTAATGCAGGACTTTAACTTGTAATGAACTATTTTATTATGTGATATTGCCACTTTTACTCAAGTATAGAATATTAATACTTTATCCCCCACTGAAACACCAGCTGAAATACCCTGAATGCATGGTGTTTGCATGGTCTTTGTCTGAGCTTTAGTGAGAAAATTTCTTAAAGGCAGACAGGTGGACCAGCACGCAACAGAAAACAGGTTAAAAAAAATAAAAAATACAGGTTGCATGCATGTAACAGGAACAAGAGACCACAGCATGAACAGCACAAAGGGAGACACACTGAGACAAGAACAAACCGACCGGCAACTGAAAAAGGGCTGGTATAAATACAGGGAGAAAATTAGACTAATGAGGAGCAGGTGTGTAGATAGGCGGGACGTGTCAGTGATTGCGGAACGGGAAACAGGTAGGCAGGTGGGTCTGGGAACAGAAAGAAAGTCCAGGGACATCTGGTGGGCGGGTGGCGTATGACAGGAATCCTGCCAAAAACTGCCTCTTTTCTTTATTTTTTTTTTTTGGCAACATCAAAGTCACCTTCCAGTGCTTTTTATTATCTTTTCTTATCCTTTTGACTTAATTTCATCATTTCAGGTATCAAAAGCAAACCTGTTTTTTCTGGCTTGAAAAGACAGACATGCATATTTTAGTGCAAGGTGAATTTTCTCAGAGCACAGGTGACATATGTCAAGGCTGAAATCCAGCACTGTAACCCTTAAAAACACCCCTAAAAACCAGCTTATTTGGAAAATCCTGGCACCTCTCATAGTTCAGATGATATCACCTGTGGGCTCTTACACAAAAAGAGGCAATGCTTTTACCCCCCCTCAATTTTATAGAGAACACAATGGTCTGAACTCCTATTCTCTTAACAAAAGTGAGCAGGAGCTCAGAGTGCAATATCAAAGTGGTAGTGCTCCCAGCTCATGTTGCCATGGCGATAATGGTTGAATCCATAGTCTCCTCTTTGCCACGTCAGTAATTCGGTTATTTTAGCGTGAGAGATAGACCTCGTCAGTGATAGAGCCGAGCTGCAGAGACCACAATGAAACAGGGAATTAAATTCTAATGATAAATGTGTTCATTCACTACATGCAGCATGATTGAAAGATACAGAGAGAGAGAGGAAGTGTAAACGGAATGGAATTTAAAACTCCACAAAACGCCTTTGTATCTTCTCATTATCTGTGCTCATGTTCCAGTTATTACAAGCCCAAAGCTCACACCTCTTTACCGCAAACATTTTCCATTATTATTGCTTGAAATCCACTGAAAGAGTCTTGAAAATTCTGAACAAAATCATTCATCCTGTAAAAAAATTGTCGTTTTCTTATATACATATTGTCCTTGAGCACAAACAATGAAAATAAAAATCACAGATAACAATAACACTAACAGGATTAAACCTCCTTTTTTAGTATTTTTAATCAAACCCACACCTGTAATATGTTGTCACTGAATATGCATATGCACACAAACAATCTAATTTTAGCTCAATTAAAGCAAATTAGCTTTTGTATCTAATTAAACACCTAACTGAGTAAGATCATAATGAACACCACCTGATAAACAAAGATAACTAACTGCACATATTGTAGAGGTCATCACACACTGTTAGATGTTGTATTTAATTGTTGAGTAATGTTGCATTATTTGCATTATTTGCACTATAACATCTTGTTAGAGGTGGTTACATGAATATATCCGATCTAATGTGAATTGAGGTGACTGGCTAACCCACCCATCACCCATCATGTGAAACCGCACTAACCCGTTAGCTTGTGTGGGCAGCTAGCAGAGGAGTATCATAGTAGGAGGTGTGTGTTTGGATTTCAGCTGGTAAAAGCTTGATTTACATTTCCAAAGAATGTGGTTGAGGTCTGATGTAATCATAAAAGCCTCATCCTCCTCTTTGTGATCTAACAATGCTGCTGGGGGAGGTGTGTGTGGAGGTGAGCAGTCCTAGTCATGGTGTCACATGTTGGTAAGCTTCTGCCCCACCAGTTAATGTTTAGAAACGCTTAGGGCTTGTGGGAAATGACGTTCATTAAAGTTCACTAAAAAAATACAAATACTGAACATGTGGCTCTTTGTGGCAGTGTCCAAAAAAAGTGTCTACTGGATACTAAAAGTGTCCTTTTAGTATCCAAATTCTGAGGGTGTAACTTTATCCATTATATGGTGCCCAAAAGTGTCCAAGATTTACTGCTCACTGCTGAGTGAAATACAGAGTGTGTTACATAAGGACTCGTGTTATTGTCAAATGAGGGAGTGATTACGGAAACAACCCATAGCTCTGTATGGTACTGTATTTACTAAGCTACGCCCACTTTTGTCAACCTACTCACATCTGAGGGATTTTATTTAAATCACTGTTGTAACAAAACCACATATTCTTTCATTTGGAAATATGTAGCATTACAGAAGCTAAAAATGCTCTAAGTTCTGTTTTACTGTCACTTGAATGTGTAATATTCCATTTAACAATCAACTGTTCTAACATCGCATACCCACTCATGTTCAGTTTATGTGTGATGGCGTAGTGATTCCATCACCTACATGAGCACAGGGATGTTATCTGTTTAACTGCATGTTCTCCTGGGCACCATGGCATATGGGATGAGGAGCCCAGCGGAGCACCATATGCTCAGAAAACAAGGAATGCTCATAAATATTGGATCTGCGAACGCAAAAGTTCACTTTAAAATAAATTCAGCAGCAGCAGCTGAGCTCCATAAACATGTCTGCCCTACTGAACATCCATAGATGCATGTTATGTGAGGGAAGTGTAGCTGTATGAGCACAATATGTTCGATCTGAACGTGGACAAGAAAGGCCAGCATCTTGTTCTACTTACTTAGCCTCAAATATTTGTCAGGCGCAGTGGTGGAGGATGTTTTCATATTCTGGAAGTGGAAGCATCAACACCAGAACGTAAAAATACTCCATTACAAGTAACAGTCCTGCATTGAAAAGGTGGCCAAAGCAAAGTGTGTGAGTTTTATGAACAAAACATTGAAACATACAATAAATACAGCTTATCTAAGAAAAAAAGAAATAGAGTAGCATTCCAAAAGAGTGTCAAAAAGATGAGAGAAATGCACCACCAATAAAGTTGTTCATATTTCATATTTTCAATGAATAAAAATCACCTTTTCTAAGCCAACAACCATTTTCTGCCTGGCTCTTGCCAATGATGAAGCCCATTAATCTCCCCTTATCTTTCCAAAACTATCTGCATGATTCAAATACACACTGACTGCAGATCTTGTGGTCAACATTAGTATTCAGGCACGTATCTGTTAAATGTGATTTTAGCTGTACGCACAGTATTGTGGCCAGTGGCCAGATGGGCATTTCATATCCTTAAACTGAATTATAATAAATCTAGAAATGACAAAAATGGATTTAGACGTCATCACCAAGAAAAGCTACAAGACATTCTGAAAAGTAATTCCATTAAAGTGTAAGAGTCCTTAAAAAAAAGCCTGTTATAATGATACTCCACAACTGAAATTATGGATCAAAGCGATGAATGAATGGTTTTGTTATGGCCTCAGTCTTTGGAGGTTACACTCTCACAAAGGCCAGTGAAGATTCTTGAAGATCAAGCGCATTTGATCCTGCCCTGCACCCCCTTGCCGCATACTGTACCGGCCCTGCGAAGGAAGCAGTGATGGCAGTCTCCCACTCCCTGGGTGCACTTAAATCATCCAGCCTGATAAAGACAGCGCTGGATGGAGCCTCATTGGAATTTTAAAACTGCAAGCTCCACAACTATAAACAAGGAGTATGCTACTTTTAGAGGTGGCAGTGGAGTCATAGCATGAGCTATTACTCTAGGGTGCACCACTAACTGGCCGGCAGTCCTGTTTCTCCTCAATTATGTTCGGGCCTGCACCCCACACTCCCAGCTGGGAAACAGTGAAGAGGATTTCACTCCACGAGGCTTTACACTACTGCACTTGCATACATTACCACAGCATTCTTACATCAGAAGTTTGGCGCTGGCATGAGAATACAAATGCTTCACAGAAAACTGCTGCACTTTTGATGCAAGGTGTAACATTGTGATAGGAGAGAGAAGCCCACAAAGATACCGCAAACATGACAATCTCCATACACAGCTGCCACCTTGACTGCATGTGATTAATGAGAAATAAATAAATAAAATTGGTGTTTCGCTCGCAACCTCACCCCAAGGGACGTTATCAGTGTGACAGGCCTGGCTTCAAGTCGCTCTAAAATGTCAGACACGCAGACATCAGCGCTGTCGTCCATTCTTAATGATTCAAGACACCAATCAGGCTCGCTCAGTACCTGCCAACTTCATATTCTTCCTCTGAAAACACACAATAGGCAGAGAGTGGATAGCTGCTAGCTGAGGATAAAAGGAGCGGGACTGCTAGCTTCAGAGCTGACACGAAAGATCTAGGAAATTGCCACCATCTCACACATACTCTCAGAGCAAGGAGGTGCAGATGCAAAGTCTCGCACTGTCACGTTATGGCGTCTGCCTGTTCTCAGACATGATATACTTTTACAGCCTAGTCTGTGTGGTTTGAATGTATAAACAGGCAGTATGATGTAGGACTGCTAATTTGGGCAATATGTGGCATGACTGGGGCATCGCAGGAACAGTAATGAGCGCTGTCATAAAATGACTGAAACTAGGGGATGAAACATGGGTTTCCAAGAGCTTTAATCATTCCAATCATTTTGTCAAGACTGAGGTGCGTCCTGCTTCTCTTCCTGCTTCCACCTCCGAGGCTCGTCTCTAATTCAAGCCGATTGAAGGAAGTGCTGCTGGATGCTATTTCAGACACACTAAGCAGTGAGACCGCGGCAAGCCTCTCTGGTTGAGACACAGCTGGATGAAATTATGTCAGAGTGTCGTCAAAGAGAAGAAATGACCAGACTGGAGCCTTAAATCTTAAAGCACTCAGATGACGTGATCTTCACTCGCAGCCACATTACAATGTATGCTCCCTGAGGATGTGTAGAGTGGTGAGAGGGTTGGAAATGTGGCTGTGTCAGACAGGACGGCAGGGTGACCTGGTGATTAAAGGACAAGCTCCCAAAAAAAGGTCACCGTACCACCAGCAATCAAGATTCAAGACTGGTACTTGCTGTGATAGCCAATTTAACACTAGTAAATTATTGTATGTTAAAAGTATCACGCTTCAGACAGGATTTAAAAAAAAAATTAAAAAAAAAAGGATGGTCAAACTTGATATATGGGAGGTAAAGTAAAACTCTTCAATTACGTATGTTCATATGTTATGTTCATGTGGTAAAAAGAATAATGGAATGGGGCTTTAAAATAACAAGAGACTCCGAGTTCTTGGATTCAGGATTCCTGAGCTGTAGCTGGCCCCTTACCTCCACCCGTCCCGAGAGAGGAAACATGTGTTTTTTTTCTGGAACAAGCAGGTATACCACAGCTTCACCTATCAGGACATTTATCCTTACTGAAGTCACGATGCTACCTGTGTCAGACTGACAGTCAGATATTCTTACATTTCTCTATTATTATCCAAGACAACGCCACATCTTGTTTCAAGCACACCGCTCAGGAGAAATGATATATATATATATAAATATATATGTATTTTTTAGAAAAAGAAAGCAATATCAGCAGCTTTGAACATATGATATAAATAAGCAGACTATTTTCAGCGGCCTCCTTCCTCACATCATCCTTTCAGGTGCCCTCAAACAAGAATTACTTGTGAAAGTCAAAGGTACTCTTTGACAGAAGTACAAGGTGCAATGTTCAATGTGCAAGTCGGCAAATGTCAGACGTTTGTTTATGAGAAGAGTAGAGGAACATCAGTGCTCTTTTGCTGCAGTATTTTTGTGCTGGTTCTGAAGGAGCACCATGGTGCTGTTGGGATCAAATGGAGCCCTTTTTAACATGCATTGTGAATAGCATATTAGTGACACTTTGTGATCACACACACCTGAGATGCAAAAGACATGAGAGCGCTTGACATTCTTGCCCATTTTTTTTTTTCCTCAAGTGGATTTTCTACATGAGGAGTCATTTCAAGTGTTTATCCCAGAACAAATCACAAAGTCTGAATTGTGTTGTATTGACTGCAATAAGTGCGTAATTTCAAAGTCTGCCACAGCACCGCTGCTATCTGTCTTCAGAAATGACCTTCTCAGCTGTAGTACATCTTATGTGGTCAGTGAAGCTGTAATCACGAGCAACTATCACAGATAAGATCTTTTAATTGGCCCCATAGGTAATTAGTGGCCATGTCAGCTGTAAACTTTGCAACATGATGTAAGGTTTAATACCAACAAGCTTGTTTACATACCATCAATTATAAGCTGAGAATAAGAATGCGTGACTTCTCCCTGTTACTGTGGTCTTCACGTTTATCACCGATCATCCCAGATCAAAGGACGAGACAGACATTTGTTCAAATTACCACTGAGTCTTCAGCACTAGGATGGTGATATATATGTGGGCGTGTTAAGAACGGTGAAACATCACTCTCTTACACATAACCTGATGCACCTGCACACTGTCAAATGCACTTTCTGTAGATAACGTTTTCCTTCAGGAAAATATGTAAATGCATGCAAAAAATATAAATATATGTGCAAAAACCACAACCAGAGATCTCACATTTCATCTGCCTTAGGTTTAAGTATCACATTCTGCCTCTGAACTGTGGGTCTATCAGCAGATGAACACAAGGGAAAAAGAGGATTTTGAATCTGCCTCTCACTGTAATGGCAAGCCAGGAAATAGCTGACATTTCAAGTGCTGTGACAGTAAACACGGGAAGGTAAACACTTGCCAAGCACAGAAAGAAATATCTGTAAAAAGCTGTTTTTTCTTTTCCGGCGCACTTTAAACTTGCTTGGTATTATTTTCATTTCTGCCTGAATGCTGTTGTCATCATGTCCTCGGGCACTGTATCCACAATCCAGCCTCTAATATACACTACAACTGACCAGCTGGCCGCAAGATTGTTAAACTCACTTTTTTGGCCAAACAAGACTGAGCTTCACTCTAATCCGCCTGGCCCTCATGTGTAACTGGGTATGTTATCATTTCTCCTCAGACCGCTGACTAGCTCTGCCATCCAATTGGAGCAGGATCCCTGGGCTCTACAGTGCTCTGAGTAATGCTGCTAATGAGTGCGAGGAGGCTTGGTAGCAGGGATCAATGTTCTGAGCTGTGAGTCGGAGAACCAGCTGCCCCAGGCCTGACCGACTGCTGCCCTGCATGGGCCACAGCCCTGCTGACACCAGCACTGCTGAGACTTTTGTGGGTGACACTGGGTCTATGGGTGTAGATGTGTCTATAATCACCTGTTATCTCTCTCACATCAGCGCCTGAGCCACTGATACTGTGCACCACTGTACAACTGCTACAGCGGATTTCATATACTTTCTGTAACACTGGTGTCATTAGTCTTGATACAATTGTGTTTACACAACAAAACAATGTTGTTATTCATTCAATATATATTGTGTAGTTATCTATTCTTGTAGTCTAAGTGTAATTATGACAAAAGGTTTACATCATTGCATGTAATAAGCCAACAGACTCATTAGTGTAATTCTAATTTTATGTGTCCTCCGGCATTGTTACCAGTGTTATTGTGTTTAACACTATGTTCTATAAGTAAATGGAGATAGACGATGAGTGATGTTTTGTTCACATTAGTTAACACAGTGATTCGAAAGAATGAATTAGTCATCAAACTAAGAGTTTGTGGCAAAAGCCCTTTCTCTTCCTTTGCTTTGTCAGATAGGACACTAAGGGCCGGTCTGTGCTCTGTCAGAACTAGTTTGTAAGACATGCTGTTCGAGCACGATGGACATCAAAAGAGTTTATCCCTGATCTAAACCACCTCATTCAAAGGTAGAGTGAAAAATCGACCATCATAGAGAGAGGGGAGACATGATGTTGTTTAAAAATGGGGACAACAGGGCACATTTTCAGACAGTCCGCACGGCGGGCCAATCATGACGTGAAGTGGGTGTGGATGAAAGTTACAGAGCCTCCTTATCTGACGTCGGAAAGGTGCGGAGGGAGGGGGTTTCTGAAGCTATTCGACCATCCGACAAGCTGCTTGGCCAGAGTATAAAGCTGGCTTAATCCTCAAGCAGCCCTCGATTTAAAGGCCAGAGCTTGCAAAGCATGGTGAATACACAATACAGCATCTAAAAAGGAATAGCTGAAATAGGTGAAATGGTTTCCCTCAACTAAAATAAAAAAATGGTGTTTGTTTCTACTCAAAATATATATGTGAATTATCAACTTAATATCTCTAAGTTGAGTAAAGCTTTTTTTTCTGTGAAGAAGAGCTTACAATCTACTCTGTAATGGATTCTACTGTCGATGATCACTCAGTCTTCATTTACTGATTTTAAATAAAGCAAAGCCTGCAAGCAGCTCCATTCTGACACTAGACTCATATGACTCACATATATGTAGCTCTCCCTTTTTCTGATCTCAGTGTACTTAAGCCGCCGGTGCTCTGCTCACTCTTTTGATGCCATGGCTGCTGCCACACTGCTCAAGAAAAACTACCACTGCCGCTGCTGTTATTCATGATGCATTTCAAAAGCCTCACCTCCACCCCAGCATCCACCTATAGGCTTGGAGATTACCTTCTCCTATAGGGGAGTCATTAATGTCCCCCACTTCCCCCCTGTCCAAAGCTAGTTTTTCTTGCTAGTTAGCTTACAGTTAACATCTGGATAGTCAGAGCATTTGGAGCAAATAAACACAAGTACAATTTGCGCAACAGACACAAGGCAAAAATTAGCATGGCTTTCGGTCTGAACCCGCCTTTCCATTCACATAATGATCCATTCCATGAAGGTTGGTTCACTGAAATATTAATACTTAAAAATTTTTGGTCAGAACATGATTAGAGAAAAAACAAAACTCCTGACAAATAATAAAATACAGTTGTTACGGCAGAGGTTGCCAGCCTTTTTGGCTGGTAACCTTTTAAAATGAAGCAAATGCCAACTCATGTCAAAGGTGACATATTTCACTTAATTTGAACATTAAAAAAAATCCATAATGCATGAAATATGAAAACTCCATCAGTTCATTTCTACTGACATTTCTGACATAGAACCCGCAGAGTTCACGAGAAAAAAAACAAAACGTGGAAACAGTGACCTTGGAATAAATACTGTTGATACAATTTTCCTCATAGTTGCATCATTTGCTGTCCTGAGTATTTTGCACGAAACAAACAAAAACTGAGTTCGAACACAGTTTCAAACCATAAACAAACAATTTTGTCACACCACAATGTAAAAACAGCCACTTGCATCTGGGCCAATTTCAGAATGGATTAAGGATCTTCAAGTGCCTCTCAAAAACAGATTGTGATTTCACTGTGTAACGCTGCTGAGTCATCGAGCAGTTCAAGCAGCTCATACAAGTGGGTGGGTGAACGCTGCATGAGTGGACTCTCACATGGAAATGAGGGAGAACAAGAGAGTGAAGCTCGAAACAGCGTCGAGTGATAATTGGGCTGTCAGGTCACCTTTGTTCAAAACATTTGTCTAATTGTGTAATATGTTGTGCTTGAACATTTCGTGACTGCTCTGGTCAGACGTGTTACTCATCACAGCACAGAGATCATTAGGCAAATTACCAGAGTGGATAACAGATCTGGATGCACGGAATCTAATCAGCTTAAAAGTGGCAAATAGTTTTCCAGCCACATACATACAATGCAGTGTAGTTTAGTCATGTTTAGATCAGAAACATTTATTTGCTATTATAGCTTGGAAATGAAGGCATGTTAAACTATTCAATCATCTACACTCATTTCTCTTTTTGATTACAATTACATACACTATGCTTTAATGGTAATTTCCTACAGAGATTAAAGCTGCACTTATCAATAGTTTTTATTAGCAGTAGCTGAAATTAATATGTGTCAAAGTCCTCAGTCATAGTGACAACCTACAGGGAGTTACTCTGCATTTACCCTGAGCTCTGTGTCGCATTCAAGTGTCTGTGTAAGTTTTGGAAAGTGTTGTTTATCTGTGGAGATTTTGTGGTATTTGAAACTCTGTGCACTGCATTATGGGTCTGGCTTACAATCATTTGTTGTGTCTTGTAAGCTGATGTGTGATGAGCATATTAATGTGCATGACGCAAAAAAAACTTCATGATCATCACCATTATAATCAATTATTGTGTCTTTTCCCATGAATTTGTGAAATAATTATGATGTTGATTCAGAATAATTAAGGTTGAAAGGGAATTAGCACACAGCTACCAAAACCAGAGCAGCAATAACAACTACTTTCTGCAGCATCAGGATCTGAGCCAGCTGTCTACATAAATAAACCCACTTTTATCTGCATAGGTTGAAAATGTCATTTTTTGTTTATGTTTTTCTTCAGTCAGCTGTCCTTGATTTATATCTGGCAGAAGTTTTAGGGGATGAAAGCTATAAATGGAATTCAGACGTCAGTTCACATGAAACAATATGTATCTAAAAAGTGTCCTTCAGTGTAGTAAACAGCCATGTTAGTTGACATTTCCCAACCATTGATTCCCATCATTGGTTCAACCTTTCGGAGGGCTTTGGTCTGACCTACACGGGCTCCACGGGGAGGCACAATGCCACCGAGACTCGCACAAAGCGACCTCCTATCGATCAGCCCTCGCCTAAAAATAAAGTCAGGGCCCGGCAGTGACAGAGAGGAAAGCAAAAGGCCTGTGTCTGCTAATCAATCGTGACCTAGAATTTTGTGTCCTGAATCAATACATCATGCTTTTCTCCCATGATCTAATGATCTCTAGGATGTGTCTGTCTCTGACACTCTCGAGGAGAGCAGAGACAAAAGGTCAGGTGGAAAATTAGTGTCATTTTTGATTGTAGTTTTTCTGTGTCCGGAGATAAATTGCCTAGTGTTTTGCAATTAAACCAAAATATAAATGGGTGAAGAATTACATGTCATGTAAGAGCTTTAGGGATGCGTTAGCACCCTCTCTGAACTTTGTAGAAATTTGCAAACAGATGTGACCTTTTCAGGAAAAGTAAAATTTAATAGGCACTGAGTCAGATCCTACAGTTGTTAATTGGTCATTCTATCACCTATTCTTTCTTTATCTGCTCTTCAGTAAATCTCCTTTTACATTCCCTCTCACTTTACATTTTTCCCAATTTCTCCCCAGCTTCCTCTCTCTCGTTCTCCTCCTCAATCTCTTTCTCTCTCCTTGCACCTCGCAGCAGGAGCCCTGCTTGCTCAAGGCTATGCGCTATCTCCCCATATTTCTCTCTGGTGAATATTTTATCTGGTCTTTCAAGTATCATTTTCATACAGAAAGAGTGCCTGTGTCCCGCAGTGGTT
This sequence comes from Toxotes lorentzi, assembly GCA_037833715.1. Taxonomy (NCBI): domain Eukaryota; kingdom Metazoa; phylum Chordata; class Actinopteri; family Toxotidae; genus Toxotes; species Toxotes lorentzi. Next base: position 4,495,738 of record JBBMJY010000013.1, read on the forward strand.
TTACCCGCACTCTTCTTTGTGAAACATCTCTGTCTCAAACAAGGTGACAATCTGTTTGCACATTTCAGGGGGGCTTTTGATCAGAGAATGCAGATCAGGATTATGAATTTTTATCAACAGGAGCTCATGAAAAAGGCATGAAGCCAAAGTGTGGTCATTTGGCATCGAGCCACAGATGACAAGCTTAGATTTAAATGCTGTTCATATTTACTGTGGCCTTTGTGACCTTACAGATAGACTACTATGGGAAAACTCATTAATTCCTCCCCTGTGTCTGTCTTTCTCCTTCCACCTCCCTCCTTTCCTGTTTCTATCTGCGTCATTGCCCAGAGTGACAGTAATTTAAGCTGTCAGACATTTCAAGGCCCAAAATTCTCGACTTAGTGACTCACGTTTAGGATCAGCGGATCCCACTTGTTTGCATTTGGCCAATTTATATCCTCTGGCTGCTTTTCCTGAATGCATGAGGGTAATAGTCCAATTCATTTTTCACAGATAGAAAAGGGGTGAAAAGGAAAAAGAGAGATGGAGAAATATGCTAACGTCAGTGATTATAGAATAATGGGTAAAGGGAAAGGAAGGGGGACAAAATCTCAAGAGCAATCTATAGTGTATTCATAGAGTTATATTTAAATCAATATATGTGTATTCATAAATGTTTTATTCATTGGGCACATTCTCTATGGAAGAGAGAATAAGCAATAACTTGCATTCGCAATGCTTCAGCCCACGCATTAATTCAGTTTGACACTATCCTGTGCATGAGTGTATTTCTGTGTGTGTGTGTGTGTGTGTGCTTGAGTGCATGTTCATGTCCATCCCACCATGAATGCATGCTGGGACTGACATGTGTCAGTGCTGAATGAGAGCAGACGTCACATAGTTCCAGCTTCTGATCCATCATAAAAGCTCACTGGGATCACACAGTGCTTCCCAGAACCTTCAGCCCACAGTAAACTAGGTTTACCCATCAAGCTTTAAGTTACACCTCACTGGCATGACCTCTAAAGTATAAGCAAAAGAGACAAGAAGAGAAAGAGAGAGTCAAAACAGAGACGGCAGCAGTGACGGTGACAGCAACAGAGAGCTGAGCCATAAATCATTTCACTCCAAGAACTGATAAATCACCCATTCAGTGTTCTGTGGAGAGGCTAGCCAAGACACCAGATCTGGGTTGGGATACAGTGGAGACCAAATCTGGGTTAGCGAGTGATTTAAAACTGCTGAAATCACTGGAAATGGACCTTTGATAGAATCACATGTTCAGCACCTGGAAAATGGGATACACACACTGACTTGTCATAAACTGAAGCGTGCTACTAATATTTGTCCTAAAATTTGTACTTTGGGTTCATTTACTGAGAACAGCAGCATGGTACTTTGTGACTGAGGACTTATATTCTCATTCTCCCCTGTGTTTTGTTGACAGCTGTTGGGTCCTGTATCCAGGACATTTCATTTAACATGAAAATGCTTTTAATGTACAACAAGAAAAGTCAGTATATAAATCCTATAAAACCTACTGTACATACCCTATAGATCAAATCTTATCATCAATAAGTAATAAGTTTAAGTACTCACTGTGCACAGTTTTACCTACTTTGCATACTGTTGAAAGATTTAATTTATGATAATGTAAGTAAGTAAGAGCAACTGTCTGATGATAACTTGTAGCTTCTTTTTCAAAATAAATCTCAATTTTCTGATAGTAAGTAATTCAGTTTAATACATGACAGGATTCACTTGTCAGTCTATTTCCTGAAAAGAATTAGCTCCTTATTATTTCTAAATTTACTGTACATATACAGGAGTCATCCTGTCATGTGGCCATCACACTTATGTCATGTCGTGTGAAAGGAGGTCTTCAGTCACATCCTATCATGCAGTACGTGATAACTGCTGAGGCTGTGAAAACCATCAGCAGAGGCTCCACGTGAACACACAAAGATTACAGCTGATATCTGCTAAAACCTGCTGCTTGACTTGACACAAATCCAATCTCTAGGTAGTTCTGTAACTATGAGCGCACACTGAAGTCATCAAGCCACCCGGCGGGACGGGCAGCCCACGCCTGATGTTCCCTGGACACAGTGTGGAAACAGGATGACCGGTGATGACAGATGAGCGCAGAGATACCGGAGACCTGCATGGCCATCACTTTGCCCCCACAGACAGTGTGTGGTGACAGCAATGAGCCACCCATAAAGGAGGGGGGAGGGACATTTCAAAAGAAAGATGGGTAGGCGATACAGTGCTAGGCAACAGGCTTATGATTCACCCTGGGGTATCAGTCACGTACGTCACACAGACAGAGGCTGTGGATGAGAGACCCTGCCAGAGGAGAGGCATATCATAACATGAGAACTCCAAAGTGGTGCCAGTTGCAAGTTTGACCCCATTTAACCATCTTTTGATACTAATCAAGTCTGACCCGATGTCGCCAACTACATCACTGTAAAGCTACTTCTGTCAGAGACTGTACTACTCAAAAATCAGAGGTGGCAAGGTCATCAAATCTTTCACTCGAAGCTGTTACCCATAGGTGCTGAGCACCCACAGGGAAATCTTACTGTGAGGAGACTGTATTTTAAGAATAGTGACACTGTCAAATGAAGATAAATAGAGGAATGGATACTATGTCAAAGCAGAGGTGTGAGCTAAACCAGTCTCCTTCCCTGTATTTATCTTTTTTAGTGTCATCCAACAGTCCCCGTGGGGTTTGGCCACTCCTTCACAGTGATTCACAGCATGTCATTTTGCATTTACACATATTCATATATATATATATATATATATATATATATATATATATCTTTATGTAGGCCTAATTTGAAACAGGGCAGGGACCTTTGTTGTATTTCATTCCACGTCTGTCTCTCCCCTCAGTTCTCACCATCTCTCTACTGTTGATCCCTCAAATAAATAAAGAAATAAATTTGGCACCTAGGCCAACGTCTACATTGTTCTTAAATTAGTACAGGATTAACATCATGAGTGAACATCTGTATGGTGGACCACTGTAAAACAAAAAACTGAATGTTTACCATGATTGGACGTATTCTCCACAGCCCTACCACACTACATTTGTATTCTCACACACTGAAATCAACAGTATAAACTATGTAGTATTTGTCTAGATGGTACATATTTCAGACTTTGTGATGAAACCACAGGTTTCTGCCCTTTGCCATTTTAGTTTGTAATTTCCAGTCACACAATAAAACACTGATAAGGGAGGATTCTGCAAAACCTCAGACTTTCAGACTATTAAATAAATGATTTCCCCAATTTCCATGTATGACAACTACACTATGAATAACTTATAGCAGGGGTTAGACAGCCAAAACTGCCCACTTAAGGGTTGGAAGGGATCATTAACATGAGGTTTTTACTTAAAAGCTTCATCTGCAAAGCAAAGACTGGCTAATAATGTAGCTGAAGATTCAGTATTTCCTTCCGAAATCAATTTAAATCATTGTCTCACAAAATGGAATTTCTCAATTAAACTTCCAACTCTCCTGCTTGTGAGTGAACTTATTTTGGTCCAAAGCATATTACTTTCTGTGCATAAGCTGCTGATAAATTTAAGTGAATGAAAATTATCAAAAGACACAACTTTGTGAACTCTTCCCCTGTAGCTGCCTAAAAGACACTATAGTGCAAAAATAAATATAGAAAGTTGTCAGGCCAAGTATGAATGTAAAATTAGATATGCACGTTATTCATTGCAGAATGAGCATGGACATCTTTTCAGTGCTTCTGGTGTTTAATAAAAGTGTCCACTGGCTCTGAAGAAATACGCTTTAAGATGAACGAGGAGCAAAAAAAGAGGACACGCAGTGCATTCTAACTCTGCTATTGCAGCTTTTCATATTCCAGACTGTCAGCATATTCACAGTCCTAACTCTATCAGTGTGTTTTATTGCTACAAAAGCAAGAGCAGATCTGTGATAGCTCATCATTACAGCCCTTGAATGATTTCACAGCTCATAGATTCATTTGGTCCAGTGAATAATGTCACAGTATGTGCAGCAGTGCCAATAAAATTCCTGCTGAGGCACACAAACCGACATTAGTGAAGCAGACAAAGTGGATACAGACGTCACACTATAGCAGTATCTCATGCGAGTGTTTGTGTTTATGTGAGACAAAAACCGATATGAAGGGAGAGTGTAGTATCCTGCTATGATCACAGATGTGTCATGGCACGACTGTGGCCAATGAGGCATTATTCACATAACAAGCTAACATGGAGGCCTTGTGATCATGTGCTGTTGAGGACTGGAGTGAGAGAGCAGGGCATACAGCAGTGGTGGCGGTTAGAGAGAGAGCTTGTTAGCCAAGACAACAATACCTCATTATCACTGGCTGAGACCACAGCCCAGACACTCCAGTATTTGACACTGGGGAAGCAGTCATCATCATGTTTATCTCTCACAGGCATACAGATGTCTGAATTTCTGAATTCAGAGCTGCAGACGCTTTGGGAGGGAGATCTCTCCACTTTGTGTCTGACTAAAATCTGGGCAGTTTACCAGGGCCGCTGCTTCAAGTCTTTCCATCATCAACATTTCCTCAGTTTCTGACAGGACACAGTCTAAAACCAGACAAAAGCTTTAGTAGCTGATATCTCTTTGACAGCTGAGTTATGAGGAGCAGTTTTTCAGCTCATGGAGCTGTGCAAAGACAATTTAAGAATCTCTCCATCACTGTATTTCTTGAAGTCAGACGCACACTGACTAAGCTTCTGTTCAAAATACAGAATGCTCAAGCCAGCAAATTTCACGAAAGGCTCCATGTTCCAGAGGGAATAATTAAAATTTTAATATTAACAATGAATTACAAAACTCTGTGTGTGAGAAAAGGGACACTCGAAGTGAGGAACCCACAGAGAATGATCACCTGGGTGTGCTGTTTCTCACGCCTCTAAGTATTTTGGCATCTTTCAGCTCATTGTTTTGGTTTTCTGGCTCGGAACTTTACCATTTTGGTTCAGTCTCCCTGCCCTTATAGCATCAAATCTGGCCACAGCAGACAGTTGTTTTCAGCAAAAAAAGGCTCTAAAAAAGAAAAATCCACTCTACATTACCAGCTCCAGCACCAAACAGCAGACAGACACAGTTAGCAACTATCATGGTGGAGCATTCAGCAGAAAAAAAAACTAGATACTCCCCTCTGGGGTTGATGGAAAGCAAAACAGAGCTATAAGGAGAATGAGCATTGGACTTACATTCATCAGGCAGCCAGAATGAATGCTAATGTGACTTTGTATCTCTGGGATGTGCAAATAGGAATCTGTTCACTGACAAATTTGCCACAAGGTTAAAAGGTGATAATGTGTGTTCTGTGTTCAGAACTTTCTGAAAAATCTGTTATGCCGGTTTCAAATAAAATGTGCTGCTATAATTTTGCAGTTGTGGCAAACCTAGAAGTCCAACATTGTGCTGCAGGTGCAGGTTTTTTTTTTTTTTTTTTTTTGTAAATAAATAAATGACACTTCTGTCTTTTTGCCAAAGAAATTTAAAAGGAATTGTTCAGTAATTAGTTGGTTGACAGACTCCAGAGTTTTGGATGCTACTTTACAACAAGGCTTTCTACACTTATTTATGTTTGCGTCAACTCCTTTCACTGCTTACATACCAAGTTAATCTTCTTAATTTCAGTCACCTGAATTGATACTGTTCTCACAGACCAGTCAGCTTCAGTTTCTCCTCTGTTTGCTTTTCAAGGTAAAATCATTAGCCTCCAGCAACCACACTGACTATTTTCTTTAGAAAATGGTCTAGTTTGTATTAATGTTTTTATTCATGTTGATTAATGATTTACAGCTCAGCGAATGCATTTATAAAACACGCCTGTTTTAGCAAAATATGTCTTTGGTTGGTGTGCGCGCTCACTTTCCCTCTAATGAAGATGAATCCGTCTTACTATAGAAGCATCAGGTCTAAGCAGTATTTACTGACAAGCTTCAGAAACAGCAAAGCAGAAGCAGCAGGTTTACTTAGAAGGTGATGTGGGCAAACCTACAATGGTGCAAACCACAAATGCATTTCTATTATGCATTTTAAAAGATTTTTACTGATTCATGAAGAAGAAAAATGATTTTTCAGCTATTATTAAATTCATTTCTTTGGCCGGGAATGAAACAGGGTGGCATAAAGCTGTTGTGCTGCTCAAACCTGCAGTACTTAAATCATCCCGCTGAAGGTTATCACTATAAAATGAGTCATCTGGCTACCTGAAGTGCCTTCTGTCATGGGGTGAGAATAAACACTGGGTTATTTAAATATGTGTTCCTCTACTTTAAAATGGGATCAGAAAGTGTCAATCAGTGCAACCATTTAATCTCTGATCCTCTTGAGATTCAGACTGAAATTTTAACAACTGTTAAAATTTTGTTTATTCACACGCAAGACGATGGTGTCTCTCCTGCACGCTAATGGGCAAAGAATAACAACTTTTCAGATTCATTGTGATATGAGACAGTGTTGACAGAAGCAAAAGTGAGAGGAGGGAATACATTATGAGGGGAAAGAGCAGGTTTGTGTGTACACGCACATGTACCTGTCTGCTCATGTGCATCAAAAGAGAGTTCAGGCCCATTTAACGACAGTTTCTGATAAGCACTCTGGAAGTTAAAGAACACCAGGCTGTTTCAGCATGGGCAGGAGGAAAGTGTATGTCTCAGTCATGTGGGATATTATGTTTTTAAAAATTGGGGGTTTCAACAGCAGTATAAAGTGGACATGCCATCTACCACAAACCAAAAAGCAGTATCAGTTGCTCAAGACCATGAAAACGGACAGTTTTATTTGTGCCACATTCATTTAAGGAAGTCTTAAATTGTATTTATTGGTTGTGGGTGTGGTATGTAACATAAAGTGTCTCAGAGAGAGAAACAATAACATCTCGGTCCTGCTCTTTATTTGGCTTTGGGAGATTTACTATACAAGAGTGTAAAAGCCGCAATTTGTGTGAATTTTCTCTACAGGTTTGAAGTCCGTTAGATTAAGAAATCTGAGCAACTATGTTCATGCATCACTGATTAATTCAGGGGTTTGGGGAACTTTGGGTTTGGCCAGTATTGCTGTTCTGTGTGGATCACTATGACTATTAAGTAATTTTTTGCATATGAATTACGAAATTTAGGGCACACATTAAATTGTTCACAATGGGTTTTTTTTGCTCATAGGTTTTTAAACTAGCTAGCTACAGCTGGTAAAATGAGCTAGCGACATTCTTCACTTTAGTCCACACACTGCGCAGCGGCCTGGTAGTGATGTGAGGCTGTTTTCGTTTACTTCTGTGTGAAATCAAAGACCCACTGTTTCAGAAATTACTACAAATTTCGAGTGGTGAATCTGCCAGTGTTGTCATGGTAACCTGAATTCCGTTGCCATGCTAGAATGAAAAGCTTGACAGGCGTAGCAACAGTAACTAAGGGCAGTGGGGCTTAGCGAACGGTCAATTATTTGAGAAGCTTGGAGCCTAAACTGTGTAAAACTATTTTCTTCCTCTTAAAATGGGGTGTTTTGGAAAGGAAAGCTCTACTTGCAGGTCAGCTAGTTGCTATTAGCTGAGATTGTTTTTTTCAAAGGTCATTAATAAGCATGCTGTCATATTAGTATGATGCATTGCACTGAATCTTGCCAGCTGATTTCCATGAGAAGTAGCTGCATGGTTTAAAGCTCAAACCAAATACAAGAAAAAAAAACAGAACAAATAGCCCTTGTGTTTCCCTAGTTCCATTTGATGGAGGGGGGTGAGGATATCAGAACAAAAATATGTCACTTACAAAAAAAGATAAATGGATAAAGCACTGAAGCACGAGCAACAGCATTCATCATTTTGAAGACTGTCCTCTTAATTGTATTACGCTTTATTCCACATAACACAGAGATGTGCTGCTCAGGAGTCCCAGGCTCTGCATTTTGTTTTATGTCTTTCTCCGCATGATGAATAAAATATCAGGATAAAGTGCAGATTCCAAGAATACGCAAGTTGTTACAGATGTAAAAGTGATGCTTTATTGCTCTGTTAAAATACCATACATTTTTATCTCAAAATGAGGCGTCGTGTCTACCATTTGAAAAAAAACTGTGACAGACTCATAATGTGATTACTGCTATTAAAGTAAATGTGGTTACTATGTGGTTATGAGGCAAAGTAAGACAATCATGTAAAGAAACAAATGATTATGTCTTTAAATCTGATTCTGGAAAATTTTTGGTGTCAAAATAATACGATTTTAGAAAGAAACCCTTGATAACTGCCCCTATCTTTGATCACTGTTGATGTCACATGTGCACGTTTTAAGGTAAGGACAGTTGGCATCTGTTTCTCTGTCTTCTGCTGCTGTCAGGACAAGCTGATTGATACAAACTGGTGCAGCGGAGGACTCTGGAACAGGCAATGCTGCCTGCCTGCTCCCCGTTCTTTGCTCATGACAAATACAACCTCTAAGTGGCTGTGGCAGGCTGTGATCCTGCAGGACCCTTCATGTTATGTATGAGCGTTACATTTTTTTCATTAACTCCAGGTGCGCCATCCCATCTTTTCCCACCTCTGTTATCATGGACCAGAGCTGAGCAGCACAGCCGACACTGAGCAGCACTTTCACTTTCCGCTCTGTTTAAACCAAGTACAGATAGGTGGAAATGCATGACAGACAATCTCTGCCCTATATGCAGCTACACCACATGGGCATGCACATCATACAGAGAGAGACACATAGAGCCGGAGAAACAGAAGACAACCCAGTTTTGGAAACAAAAAAAAACAGGGCCAAGGGCCAGTTCCAAATCTGCCTCTGGCTGTCCTTGACGAACCTCCAGGCTAGATCCTCCTGGGTGGTCTTAGCAGTGTGGAGCTCTGAGAAGATTTATCTGGATGGTTGACAACTTCTGCACCACTAATCCAGGCTGCTTGCGTCCCCAAAGAGAGCACATGTCACTGCCTTAAAAGCAACGCTGGTTGACAATGACATTGTGAGGTTGTTTTTATCTGGTATTCACTTTGTTTTCAGCAGTTTTGAGGAAGTTTTAAGGAAGTGCAGTTTTCAGTTTATACATTTGTTTGCTAAGTTGGTGATTGTCCTGTTTAAGCTTAGTATGCCCACTGTAGCTGCTGTGTCACAAAATTGAAGTAGTAATTAATAAAATTAAATTGTTTGTTTTTAAAGCCCTGGGCTGTTTTTTGAATGCATCCTCTGATTTGACATGTACCGTATAAAAAACAGTTCAATATCTGTATCTGTATGGATTTTTGTGCAAAATACATATGAGCTCTTTACCAGGGTTCAGAAGAAATGACGCTCTTTTAGCTATCATCTGGGATCTCCCTGTATAAAGAATTTAAAAGTAGCCGTTTCACTCTGCTCTGTGCCATCTTCATGGGGAGAAAAAAAAAGAATTCATAAAGGGGTTCATTAGCATCACTCTATCTGTAGTCAATGAATCACCCCTGGGTGACACTGCTCCAGGTAAGAGGTAATGCAACAGGGTGAAAACCCAGCTAATTAGCGCTGACCAGGACATGATTCACATTACAAAATGTAGAACATCTGTTAGGCCTGACACTAAACACAAAAAAGAACAACCACTCTAATTGGAACACACCCCAGACCAACTCCTTTTCTGTTGACTGGCAACTTCTGTCTGAACCTGTCAGTCTTGCACTGGCAACAGACAGCAGATGTTGATAACGGGAAAATGACATTTAGGTGTCTCTGTGAATGTCTTAGTGTTGTCTCTTTTCATTAGAATTTCAAAACAATGAAAAGTGAATGCACGTCAACAACATGAGGTATTCAGTTGCATTTTGCATTTCGAATATGAAAGGAATCAGTTCACAGAAAGTAATTGATGCTATTAATCCCGGTACTAATTCATTTCACTAAGGCTTCTCGTGTTAGATGTATGCATCCATGTCACATAGCCACTCGCGCTTGTGACCATTATACTCATGCATTTGCAACTGATCATTTTAAGCTACTTAGTGTTTTTCCACTTATCCCTCTAATATTTTACCAACAGTGGAGAATATTAAAGACACATTTCAGCCAAATGCAATAACAATAATTCAGTGCAGCAACCAGGTAAAAGCCCTGTGCATTATTACAGCCCAGAAGGTTTCTATCAGAAGCATTAACAGAAAGCCCAGAGGAGTCTGTTACACTTGGTTGTTGTGGTCCTTACAAGCTGTAATAGTCCTCAATCCTGATTAATGCTTGTTTTTAAACGTGTTCCTAAGCCATCTACTATCAGCGAGAACGTATTTTAAGAGATTAGTTTGCACCTCTGGGTCATTTTAAACCAAATAACTGCTCACAATTATGTTTTCCTAATTATGATTATTTCATGATTACATTACAGGGCTCCCTTGTCGTAGCAAACACAACATGGTCTTCCGGCTGTTGAGGGAGAGAGGTGACAGTGTCACTGAAAGCAATTAAAAAGCTATCAGAGGGAGCTAAAAAGAAAACATTTCCTATTAGATTGCAAAGTTAACCACTGGCCTGAGCCAAATGTGGCCACAGGAGCACTAAGATGTTATTACTCTCTGCAGGCGCTGTGTTGTTATTCCTCCGTGGTGTTGGATGCTAAAGTGGGCTCAGTAATGACCACTAACAGCACTTTGCACTGCTGTTCCAAAAAAGACCGCATCAGGAGCGGTCGTCTCTTCTTGACTTGTCATTGTTCACACAAACTCTCAAAGGCATCTGGCAAATTTTAGATGTATTATTTTCCTCTGGTGATGTGGGAATCAGGGGTGTGTGCAGCGATGGGAGGGGGCAAGGGTGGGATTGTCCCTCCTTGGAATCTTTCATCCCACAATTACACCCACACAAAATAAAAGTCCTTGCTGTTCTTTGCACAGTAACATTCTCCTGTTTTGTTTTGTTTTTTTCAAGTTGAAGTAAATGTTACGTTCTTTGATGGTTGTCGTAAAGTTTTGCACAGTCAAACACCTTTTGTTAGGTTCGAGTCGGCGTGCTACTCAACAGATGGTCAACTTAACACAAATGATGCCTGTCATCTGATTCTTTCACTAATCATGCTAATTTTGCGGTAAATCATGACTCCGGTAAATCATGGCCGTATGTGCAGCCACGATATTCATTCTTTCAGCCTTTAGTGGAACGATTACATTTGTCAAATGAATCGTTTGACATTTTGGAAAATATATTTATTTGCTTTATTGCTGAGAGTTAGCTGAGAGGATCAATAACGCTTTCATATCTGTCAATTAAATGTGAAACTAGAGTCTCTAGAGTAGGAAAACAGTTAGCCTAGCCTTATCTTAGCATAAAGACTGGACACCAACATCTCTAAAGCTCACTAGCTCACACATTATATCTTGTTTGTTGATTCCATACAAAAAGTTAAGTGAAAACACAAGTTTGCTTTACTTGAGGAAATCACTGCACTAACACTGACACATACAACAAGTTGCTATAAAAGATAAAAGGATAATAGACATAAAATAAGCAGTAAATAATTTAATACAACACTGTGGCTCCAAACCTACAAAATGTATAATTAAACCTAAAACATAAGTCAAATACAAACATTCGGCTACAGGTATTTAAACAGGACCCAGCGCTCAGTGAATTTAAGATCACTGCAAGAAAATAAATCAATCCAGTTTCAAGTTAAGTAGAAAAAAAAAAATTAAGAGTTTGTTTGCCTCCACCACAAACCAGTGTTGAAATTTAGCACAGTTTGTGCTCCTGAAGTATGGAAATGATTTAATGTATATGATGTACTCTATGAGATAAACATATATAAACAGACAGCCCTCTCCTCTGAGTTTGTGGCCCCACCCAAAATGTTTTAGACAGGCCCCTGAAAGGATTACAGGGAAAAAGCTCTCAGCTCAAATAAATCCCACTTTCTTCACAGAATACAGCACTTAGCTCATGCCCCAGTAGTACTTCCTGAGATATCCGGTTTTTAGGGGTTAAAGGGATTCAGAGACGGTTCCCACAAGCCCCTCCAATTCCACAGTTTGTTGCCTGAGCTGGAAAAAGTGCTCACATTAACAGTGTGTGTGCTCATCAGTGTTCATATGTAAGTGTGCATTTAAGTGTTGTGACTGTACCATCATTAAAACCCAGCTGGCTACAGTCACCATGAGGGGGCTTGGAAGTAAGCTCTGGACCCAGCAGGCGAGTCACGTAACGACCCTGAACATCTGTGTGACGAGATCAGATTAAACACAATCTATGAAGGCTGTGACACACACATATATACACATACTGCAAACACTCATCCGTGTGTTGATGAACCTGTTGTGTTCCTTAACTGTGAAAGCTGATTTTTATGCTCTTTGGATAATCAGGTTGGAGGCTGGAAATCGCCCATGGCAACCGTGGGAGTGACGGCGTCAGCGGCTGCGCTCATGCACATTGCATTTCCTCAAGAAACGGTTGTGTCTCAGGTACTGTAAGTCACCCTGACCACCCTGAGGGGACAGGTCCCTTCAGTAAATGATCACGACCAAGGCAACATCATTTGTCAGCAGCTGTGTGGCAGCGGCTCCTTGGCGGTGATAAGCAGAAACACTCCACTGGGAAATGCTTACAGTGCACTTAGAGGTGACAGGGATAATATGGGCTACAGAGCTGTGCATCATTTGCGCTCTGCAGCTATAAATAAAGATTTGTCATAATCCAACATACGGACTGTGGATGAGGCGCCTGGGCTGCAATTGTTTTATGATTTGTAATTGACTGTTTGAAAAACCTCTCCACCAACTGTCCAGTCACAGCTTAGCTTTGGATTTCTCCACATGTGGCTCTAATAAGACTGATACTCAGTATATAAAGATTTTTTTTTTCTTTTTTAGCTTTTCAAGTGTTACAGTTGTTGAACAGTTATTTTAAGTGTTTATTTACACGTCTCCTACATGAATCATCAGCTGGTTAGGGTGAAATTTTCCATCTTTTAGCATCATATCATGTAAACAGCCATAAAGAGAATATTTAAGATTGACAGGGTTCTTGTTTTCATAATTTTAAACAACAGCTTGAAACACTGAAACGTTCGAGTCTGCATTTTGAAATGTAGCAAAAACACCATGATATTATGAGTTTTTTCCACTTTTACAATGACTAAGTTTTACTGTGTGCTATAGTATATGTTATTTTTCAGAAATGGGTGTTTTTTTACTTGAATGAGTTGCTGTATCTTCTTTTCCACTGGCAGTTGCTATTCTCTGCAGGAGCATGTGAGCGTGTTGTGTGTGTGCTTTTGATGATTTTTGATGCAGGAGAAGTTGTAACAGCTTTCATGGGCAGCAGACATCTTCGCACAAAGTCATTTTCACACAGCCCTGAAGAAAAGCTTTCCAAAATGTCAGGCCGTTCAGAGGAAAACAACGGCAACAAGCACCATCTATCGACTGACAAGCTGACAAGCGGCTATTAAACCCAGTTGAACTGTTGATGTGAAGTCACAGCACCAAAAATAGTCAGACAGGGCTATGAGAAATGATCTAACTGGTAATGATGGAAACAAATACAAAAAAAATACAAACACAAAAGAGCCATTTACTGATGTGATGTGATATCCTTAAAGAGCAAGTGTTTCAACAATTTGGGTAATTAGGCAATGAGTTATATAGCTGCACCAAGCAGCAAGCAGCCCTATATCAGAATGCAAAAAAAATAACACTGCATTTCTAACCAGAGCTGGAAAACTAATCAGCCATTTCTCATATTGCCAAATGACACAAACTGAGCTCTGAACTCTTGAAATACAGTACGTTCAAAGCATTAACTGAAATAACCATCTTGCTCTTTACCATGACCCTACATGTAACCCTAAACCATTAAACACCTCCCATGTGAGTCAGAGATGAGATTACTATCTTGCCTTAATTTGCCATTTCGATTGTTGGTTCTCTGAAAGGAAAGAGACAGCAGGCCTCCTTCATTTGCCACGCGATGAAGCTCATTCTCAGAATACATAGCGAGGTAATTGAGCGATGAATTGCTTTTTGCATCAGCACCACTCAGTGATACTGATTCTGATGTAGTAATATATTATCTCCCCTTTTGTGGCAATTTATCCCCAAAATGACATCCAATGGAAAATGAACATCTCCTCCTTTATCAAACCTGAAAACAACCAATCAAACTTCCAGCAGCAATTTTTTTTCCATCTCTCACACTGTGTTAGGGTCAGGCTTCAGGAAGTGTGCTGTGATGTTGTGTGTCTTCATTATGTAAAGTCACATTTCTGAGTTTGACTTGTGAGCACTGTCATTCCCTAAAGAGAGGAAATAAATGAGTTTCACATAAAGTAACGCAATCAGCCACGGTTAAACCTAGATCTCCAAAAATCTAATTGAAGAGACACCTAAAATTACACTGGTGGAATAGAAAAGCACATTTATGCAAGCGATAATTGGAGATAGATGGAGAAATTGAAAAATGGAAAACAGGCAGATCATTTAAAAGACACAAAAAAACAGAAAGAGAAAATGTGGTCCACATTAGATGTGACAAAAGATAGCAGTCAACAAGAAAAAAAGAGGACAATCTTTATTTCAATCCTCCAAACTTGTAATAAAGTGTGACACTCTCAATTCAAACCCAAAGAGGAAGTTTGGCAGAGAATGGTAGGCAACTACAAAGACCAGAAGGCAAGACGAGGGCATGGTTTCCTTTAGTGCAGTTTCACAGTAATAATACAGATGACCTCTGTATCTTAAAAACAACAGGTGTGCTTAGGCTGAGTTCAAGTTATAAGAGAAACTGAGCTGCAAAAACAAAAACCTGAAGCCACCTCATTACTCAGCTACACTTCTTAAAAAGGTTACAGACCAGGGGTAAGGATCAGGGATTACCTTTAATCAATAACAGGATAAATAAATCAAAACATTCATTACCCTTTGAAAATATCAAGGTCCGCTTAGCAGTTTGATCAGTTTTCACTAGTCAAGATGAAGCTGAAAGCACAGGAAAAAAAAAAAAAGCTAAGACATGGACCTTGAGTTAAGAATATTCTGTTAAACTACTGTTTTAGCAAAGAAAAATAACATGTTGGGACTTTACAGGACTTTTGTGCCTAATTAAGTCTTGTTGACGCTTCAGTTTTTGAGCGGATTAAATAAAAGAGATTTAACATGTTAATTAGAGCTTTAAAACAGGTTTAGAGGCAGATTGTGTTACCTGTTACAGAGGCAAGGTAGCTCCTTTCTCCTGTTTCCACACTTTATGCTAAGCTAAGCAAACTGGCTGCTGGCACTGGATTCTTATTTGCTGCACAGACATGACAGTGGTGTTAACTGTCTCATCTAATTCTCAGCAAGACAGTGAATAAGTGTATTTCCCAGAATGTCTTAACTACTGCTTAACTTAGTTTGAGCACCAGGGTCCAAATGTGGAAACATAATGGTTCTGATAGTGATTTTCATAGTGTTTGTGGTTTGACTGTGCTCTTCTCGCTGGTTTAAAGTGGGTGGGACTGTATTAGGAAAAATAAAAAAACAAATGTCAGGTATTTCGATGCACCAATCAAGAGTAAAATCTGACTACAGCTGTTTGGAAATTGGCTTTTGTTGCCGAGGATATAAATGTGTGAATCAAACTGAAAATCACACCCTGAGCTTTTGAGTGTTGTTATTTTTTTCCATCTTTAGTCACAAATGTTCAATTTTATACAGCAGACACCAAAGATAAATGAAACATGTTATCGGGTGCTTTAACTTGCCAGTGCTGCCACTGTGGTACCACTGGATCCCAAATCCAACAAGATGCACTCTACTGTGCATTTTTCATATAAATGGCATCAGACTCGGTGCAGACTCAATATTAGGAACACTTTTTTTCATGTAACAGGCGCCCAGGTGAATTCAGGAGAAAGAAATAACCCTTAATTGATTTCAGCTATTACGTACACTTTTGTCCACAATTGTGGACTGTAACAAAAAAAAAGGGGGCAAATCTCAGTAGTAGGAAGAAAGTCCTAATATTTTATACGCTTAGTGTATGTCTCAGTGCATCAGGATGTAAACTTCAACCTGCCAACTAAATTCAATAAAAAAACCAGTGATGGAGGACAGACTGAAATATTGAAACAGACAGAGCCAGTCTATCTGAGGAATATGAGTTGTTAGGAGCCACAGGAGCCACTGATGCATGTTATAGGAGTCTGCTATATAGGTACAACCCATTTATACTAAGAATTTTTTATCAGGTTGGTTGGGTTGAAATGGGTTAATAAAAATGTGCATCTGCCATATTTCTGGTATCAGACATACTGATACCAATTACCATTCTAGCTTTTTTCATCAACTGTCTACATAAATGGACACTAACAGGTGGCGGGCATGAGAAATAAGCTGAAATGCATGACTGTCTCGGCACTTTGCATCCCTAGAAAAAGAAAAAGAAATGTTTTCAGGCAATAAGAGACATTAGGAAAAAAGCACAAATCGTTTATGGCAGATTTTCCTTCTTGGGCACTTTCAATGCTTTCTACACATATCAATGACTATACATGATAAGCCTACAGTTTGGGTTGGGAGGTAGAGGAATACAAAATGTTGCAGTGTTTTTATGTTCTATTCAATTTGAAGGCAAGATGTATCTGTTTTTACTACTGAAGGATATTATAGCAAACTAGACTATAAAAAAACAACAGGAGAGACTGGGACATGACAATGAAAAGATGATATAATAAGGGCAATAGAGTGGTTTCAAAACAACGACCGAACAATGTCAGAGAAAGGGTCACACATCACATGGACTAGACCAGTGGTTGGTTGAATTATAATAAATAAGTGGTATGTTTGGTTCACAGCCATCCCTTCTTCTCTTAACATCACAGAGTTTAGTGACTGGAGGTGACAGACCATTCGCTGTCATTGCCCCTTGACTCTGCCTCACCACTTCAGTGTCAACCTTCAAGTCCCTTCTCGAAACACACTGGTTCAGACAGGCGTTTTTATGTTCACAAGCAACTGTCTGCCTTTAGCTTCTGCCGTTTCGGATTTTACTTTATATTTATATTTAATGTGCCCTAACGTTTTGATCCTATGTCCATTTCAATGTTTCTATCCTGTATTTTATTTGTATTTTGATAGTTCATTGCTCTGTGAAGCACTTTGTTATCGTGTGTTTACGCTCCTCAATTAAAAAGGCTGTTAACTTTAAACATGATTCAATGGCCTCACCGAGCATCTGACCTTACACAGTGACACGCAGAACTCAAAGATAGGAGGACAGTCTGCGCTAGAGGGGTTTCGTTGGGAAGTGAGATGAAAAACAAAGAAGCTGAACAGTACTACACTGATATGTCTCTGAGTTTCATTTCAATGCATTTGACTAGGCCTATCATCCTCTATCTGGCGGGAGCCCCTGTGTTAATCTGTTTTCTTCTCCTCAGGATCCTTCTCTCCGACATCCTCTTCCTCGTTCTCCCCTTCATCTGGGCCCTCCAGCTCAGCGGCGCGTTGCCTCTCCTCCTCCTCTTCCTCCTCTTCATCAGTCAGGCCCTCCCTCTTGAGCGCATCTATGTCATCCGAACCGTCATCCGACTCAGCTGTGCAGATGCCATAGCACATCAGGCTAATTACACCCAGCGGTAGGCCAAACAGGAAGCAGCCCAGCAGTGGAGAGCTGCGAAACACTGACTGATGTTGGAAAGGAGACAACAAAAGATGAAAGGAAGACCAAAAAAAAGGAGGGGGGGGGGGGGGGAGTCTGGTGACAAAAGTTTGACAGAAGAGAAAAATAAATTAATAATGGGAAAACGAGACAGTAAGAGATGACAGATGTGAGAACAAAATACGAGTTTCTTTCACAATTCAGTATTTTGCTGAACAAGAACATGATCTCTACTATCTCACTGTGCTCCTGATGTAAATATACATTTCCAGTTAAAAGCATTTCCATCTACAAACATTAAAATCACCCACAAAGCTTGTTTTATTCCAGCCTGAGATGACTGACCAGGCAAAGCCAGCAGCTTCCCACCGGGGCCCCACACCTCATTGCTGGAATCACCATGTGTTTATTTGATAAACTGCATATCTGCTTGGTAGTACACACAACTGAAGTGTACACAGTGATGTGACAAGGGTAAGAAAGCAGTTCAAGAATTCAAGCTTAAACTTAAACACCAGGCTGTGAAGTGAAGTGAGCTGTGTTACAGCTGTAACCACACCCAACAGTGAGGTAACGGTGTACTGGCACACCCTGGAGTACGTACCTGTATTATTTCATTAATACTTTGCTTGTCGCTCCACACCTATCACTAGCTACATCTCCAGTTTCGTTAGACATTCGAAGACAAGGTCTGGCGTCTTGATAACGGACGGCAAAGCTTCGCAGCAAAAATCAAATTCATTGCAATTAAATCGCCACAATCGGGGGATCTGCTCAGGGAGGTGAAATTAAAATAAAGCAAAGGGTTCAAATTTGCACTGAGAATCCAAAATGGAGGAAGCTACTGTAGTAAAGCCATGTGGCCATGCACACTGTAAATGATGAGTACTCACAAGGAATAGGATGCATACACTGCACTCACTGAGACTGTGAGGAAATGGGGGTAAATAAGGCCCCACAGCTCTAATGAGCCAACTCTACCCTGACCTTGTTTCTTAAGTTCACACATTAAACAACAAAACACACGAATAATTTATCAGTATAACGGAGCGGTTCTGGAGTGTCTGACCGTTTAAATTAAAAAAAGTGTTACTCTCTCTTTTAACAGTGTTCACAGTAGTAAAGAACGTCCCATTAGCTATTAGGTAGAGTGATTTCAAAATCCTGTTTAGAGAGCAGATCAAAAAATATTTGTGTGAAAATCGCAGACAGGCTTAATATGTTTTTAGCGGAGATACTTTATTCATTCATATATTCATTCATTTGCATTATGCCATTAAGCTCAGCGAGTGTGTTTCGACGGCAGGTCACAAATCATTTGCAGAAACATGGGTGGGCTGGAACATTTTAGTATTAATTAAATTTATGTCATGTAATTGCAGAAAGTCTGTATTATGTTATGGTGTTTGTGTTCTCTCTTGTACTGTGGTGTCTTGTTTGTTTTTCTTTTGTTTTGCGCTGTTTAGGTCTGTTGTACTTGTGGATCGTTGAGTTTGAACTGAAATAAATAAAGAACTCTCAAACACAAGCAAAGGTCCACCTTTATACACTAGTCTGTCAGAAGATATTCTCTGCGCACACACACACACACACACTGTCTTTCTATTTTCCTGTCATGGGCTTCGCCATCCATGACCACATGCTCACACAGCACCTCGACCACACACTGTACCAAGTTCTTTGCAAAGGTCGCTTGCACCCACATACTGTAAATGTTTTTTGAGAGTGAATCAATACGTTTAAATTGTCAGTACTTTTATTTACTACATGTATACTGTAAATTTAACTTGCTTTGGAGTCTGACCCCTTGAAACCCCTAAGGGTCTGCACACGGTAAATGGAAGTGTCAGTGCTGTATATGAAGCACAGCAAACACAAAAAGCTAACAAGTTGTCCTGGAGTTGAGCTGCTCCCAGGTCATGATTAAAGCATCTCTCATTCACATCCATGCCCTGAACCTGCATATAAAACTGAACATTTCTCTGACTTGTACTGCTCCGCTGCTGCAAAACCCACGATCCCTCATCTCCTGTGGGCACAACAACAACCGAGTCTCTGAAGGACAACATTGCAAGTTCTTCTTTAAATGATCTCGGTGACAAATGAGTCATCTGGCCTTAATATAACAGGATACATCAGAGACAATGTACCTAGAAGGGAGTATTCGGTCACAACTTCTGTCTGCCACTGAGCTGAGAAGACGAGAAATATTCACGCTCCCTCCAGTCATTGCCACTGGAAGAGGGATGGTAATTGCCGGTGCTCTGTGATGCTAGATGAGGTAGAGATGGGTATGCTATGCTAACACAGCTGGCTATGAGTCATTGGGCCTAATGTGGCTGCTTCCTCATGCTGCTGTCAGATGTACATTTAGATCAGCTCTCCAGGGACAAGGTGATGGCTGCTGCCTATCTGCGCTGTATCATATCGTGTCACTGTGAGCGAGTCTAGCCATGGTGACGCTTGCAGCTCGCTAAATTTGGGAACAAGCCCTTCACTCATAGATTCTTACTTTTCTGCAATTGCAAATAATTGAATGAAAGTCCTGCACACTATGCAGCTATTTATTATTTTTCTGTATTCAGACCTTTACCTATTTATGACAGTTATTCTACCACTGTTTTCTAACTATCAGTCCTTATTTGACAGCAAAGGAATTAAAACTTCAATAAAAATATCTTTTTTCTGTTTCAAGCTTGAATGACAGAAGTCACTGAACCTTCTATGTCAGCTCCTTTCTCAATAAAACCTACAATGTTCTTTTAAGAGTTCTCTACATCCCTTTAAGGATATTGCTATGGTTAAGGTTAAGCTTTACCCGTGGTTACAGTATAACTAGTTCTACTGAGGAGCATTACAACACAGCTGTATTTAGATTCCTATCACACCCTTGGTAAAATAAACACCAGTTCTCCCAAATGAACCAACTACTTAAAGTGGGAGGAAAAGCAAGTTCAGCCTCCTGACCCTCTCTTCCTCCCTCATCACTCCACCTTCTCCTACTCGGTTGTCTGTTTCTCTGTCCCCATACTGTGTTTACTGCCTGCATTGCATATTTTCAACTGTACACCCAGTCTAGTCCTCTGAATTTCTGTTTTTCACCCAGAGGGAACATGCAGGGCGCATGACAATTTCTATACTGTTGCAGAACTTGCAGTAGGTTTTATATATATGTATATATGTATGTATGTATATATATATATATATATACACACACACACACACACACACACACACACACACACACACACACACACACACACACACACAGTATTTACCCTAAATGGCACACACAGTCAAGGTGAGGCATGATATGAAGCATATGAACAAGTACAAGGTGTTGAGTACTATCATAATATTGAATGTCTAATAATTACAGAGGTAAGAGAGAGACATGTATTTCAGCAGAGCTGGAATAAAAGGTATCTCAGCTTGATGGTAGGTCAGTAGTGTCAAACCCACAGAGAATTATCACCCACCTGCACAGTTTGTTTCACCTCTACAAAACATTTTAGAGGTGTTCAGCCTGTTGTTTTGCTTTTACAGGCCACAGCGACACTTTTCTGGTTCCCCCTCACTGCACTCATCAACAGTGTTTCCAAGCTAAAGCCGCAGTACGCTACCATTTCATCACAAATTCATGAGAATGTTAGCAAATTTCCTTTAGAGGCAGGTGGGGAGCAAAACAAAACTACAACTAGTGTGAATACCCAACTGACAGTTGTATCAGAACAACCAAATACAGTGATATCCTGCAGACTGACTTGTTTTTAACTGTGATTATTTATCGTGAAATGGTTTAAATTTAACCTGATGTGCATTTCTTTCAAACACTTAAAGTGCTAACTAATTAGAAATAAATATGATTTGAATCCTCAACAACTTACCATAATGGTGGATCTGGCGTCAAAGGCCACACGTTTGATCCTCTGAATGAATCCATCACCTCCATATGCCTGCAGGAAGACAGATCGTTTAATGGAGACGGAGGACCCGCTATTTCTAGTCTATCCCAATCTTATATTCAGCACTTATGTTGTACATATGCAGGGTTTCATCCATTCTTCAGTTTGGCATTTGATGCAATTACTTGGGGACAACACAAAACAATTGTCAATATGTCAATAAGAACTTTTCAGACTACTCACACAGAATAATCTAAGTCTCAGGTTTCCAGTCATAGGCTCAGAGAATCTCAGACATTTTAAATATTGTTTCATTAACCGCTTCCCTGCACAAAATTATCTGATGTGCTCTACTCTGGTTTGCTCACTGTCCTGCAGTTCAATTCTGTCTGAGCTCATTTACTGGCAAAAGTACCCGGCAGTCAATGAGTGATCTGTCCTGATGCAAATTCATCAGGATGGCCAATTAGTGAGCTCTGGCTAAGCCGGACTTCTGTGAAGGAGTTGAAGGCGGACATGAGATGATTTTTGTGGAAGCTGCTGTTGCACAGACTTATGCTGCGTGCGGACTGCAAAAGCAGTCCGAGAAGTTTTTACAAACATTTTTATAGCATGTTGTTGGAGTTCTTTCTTAATTGCAAAGGAGCATAGGACAAAGGACTTAAGAACTGAAGTAGGCCTATGTACCATAAAAGTAGAGAGTTGGGATATACTCTAAAAAAAAAAAAATAAATAATTAACTATTCCCTAAAAACCTGCCGGAGAGATGCCACAGCCTGTCAACTCTGTCCTCCTCTGGCTGGTTCACGCTTCATGCGTGGCTAAACACGTCGTCTGTGCACCTTAGTGTTCATACTTCTTGTGAAAAACACTCAAAACTTTGACAACTTTGCTCGTGTGTATGTATGTGTGTGTGTGGGGAGGGGGGGGACATGTGCTCGTTCCCCAGGAAAAAGAAAAAAAAGACAAAAGGAACACCCTCAAAATCTAACTAACTATTATTACTTTTTCTGCTCCATCTGCACTATTTTAAATTTAACTGAATGCATTTATCACACATTATTATGTGCATTTCTGCACAGAGCACAAACCAGCCTTAAGAGACCTCTTGGCAGACGTTAGCAGCATGACATGAAGAGGCTGAAACTGTCCAGGCCTTGGCTGGAACTGGACTGCAGAAACATGGAGGTTTCTGTTGCTGTTTATTTGGTGGGAGGTGGTTTGTTTTGTCAAGCAAAAAATAGCCCAGACCTTTCCTGGAAAAAAGGACAGGACCTCTGGCTGTTTGGCTTATGGTTTCATACATCTGGTGACTTTAGTGTAGTGCAGGGAAAGCAATGACATTTCTTTTCCAGATTAGTGTACACACCACAATACTGAGTCATGTAGTAATCTCAGTGTTTGACTTAGAAGACAGAATTATTGTAGATAATCTGTCCAGAAGGGACAGCAATATGAAATCTAAACATGTAAAAGGAGATTGGAAAAATACCTCCTCTGGTGAAAATATTTTCCACAGAGGGCTTAAAATGCAAGACAACGTGCTTGATTAATGAAGACTACTGGTGTGATTACAATGGTACAACAACAGGGGATGGAGGGATAGGGCTACACTCAGCTGAATATCTAAACAGAAAGCAGGAGAGGGAGGGAAGAGGAGAAGATTTGTACCTGTGCAGAACCGTTCAAAACACTGCTGATGAATTGGACCAGCTGCTCCATGGTCTCAATCGGCTCACTGGGCAGGAAGTACTGCTCGTTGGATGTGTTGAGGATGATAACAGAGGGCACCGTCACCTCACTGAGGAAAAAAAATATATTAAAAACAGGACGCACAGCTTTTAATCTTCTTAACCTCAGCACTTTCGACTGCCATTATCAAAGTGCATCATTAGATAGGAACAAATTGTGGTTTCTTAAAGTACAAATTGTAACACACAGAAAACAGCAGTGAGATAAACAAACCCTTTGTGCTCAGAGCAACCTAACTTTTCCCATGGGCATTCATTCAAAAAGAGATTTTTTTTTCAGAAGGAAAAAGGCAATGCAGACTGGCCTATTTCAGAGTGGCATTTCTTCTATCTTTTATGCAAACAGTGTGCAACTCAGGGGCTTTATGGGTCTGTGCCGGTCACAGTTAAAGAGACCTTTACAAATTACAGCTGACAAGTGAATCACAGGGAGTCCAGAGGAAAGCCATTCTGCATCCATGCTGAGACACATGCAAAACATATACAAAGAAGCCCAGTGGTCCAGTGCCCTCGCATCATTTGAAGAGAAAATACAGAAACAGAGGCATATACACTGGACGCTCTCCAGCCGACATACTTCAACAAATCAGTTAAGGAATTACAAAACTGTGAGATAACAAACTACAATACAAACAAGCAATCCCTCTTTCACATGTCTCGCACAACACCAAAGCGTGGCTTAGATGAGGTATCCTAGTGCTTGGATACACACACAGGCACACAAACAGTCCATCACGGCGCCGCCATCCCACATCCCCGCCGCGTTACTCAACCCGGCAACAAATTGCACACGCACGCACACGGATCCATCACTGTCTCAATCCACCACCCAGCTGAGATCAGGAGTGCAAACATACAGCACCTCACTACTCTGCCCAGCTGAGATTTGCAATCACACACACACACACGCACACAGACACACTACAAATGTGTATTCCTATCTGACATGCAGCCTTCTCCAACAGATGGCACCCATTTAAAATAAATATGGATTACCCTATTCACCTCTGTGAGTGGAGACCGCTAGGGGTTTGCCACCCATAATGAAGGGTCATATACTGTACTCTATAGAATTACAACTGGCAGAAGGCACACATTTTATTCCCTCTCCACAGCCAAAAACAGCTGCTATATAATTAGGACTAATATTTTTTATTTCAAACCCATACAGGAATTTTGTCCAAGTCTAGGTTAGCTTTAGCATAAAAATTCATTTTCACATTTTTTTTTTCATTAAATGAATAGTTTAACATTTAAAGCTTCTTTGCCAGCTTACTGGATAGACAAGGAGATTAACACCTCTTGAAATACACCTGTAACCTCCTCTCTTTTGTTTACTCAAACAGAAATTTGTGATTTTAGAAGGAACTAATTTTGTGGTTTTAGGGGAAGTTGCATGGGGAAAAAATGTCTTGGTGAACATGGCATTCTTAGCTGCTGTAAGTTTTTTTTTTTATAAATAAAAAAACTTAAAATGTACAAATCCAGGTGAAAACTGTAAAATAACATTTGCTGATGATTTGTTACTAATCAGTGTGACTGACACCAGCTTATTATCAGCATTAGTTCTTTTTCCTATAGTTTTCTTTTCATTTTCTGTTACCAGAAGCATTTTCTGAGCTTTAATTATCGCAAGGGGACCTAATTAAAAACCTAACTCTAAACTGTGATAACAATTATCACAGGGTGTCCAGGAAGTCTACATTTTGAATGCATGGGGGCATAAAATCTGAACAAACCAGTTGAAACTTAAAAAAAAAAATCTTTCATTAAAAACATTAGAAATTGAAAAGTAGTAGAACAATGGAATTGGCATTCATTGTATAGTGAATACTATTCCCACAATACATTTATTAGAGGTTCCACAAAAGTAGTCTTTAGTATACCGATCACATGACTGCCAGTTGGCATGGCAATAATGATCTTTCTACTCATTCACCCTCTGTGATTTCAAATCTTTCTTCACACACAAACTTTTCAGTCACCTCACATCGCTTTCATTTTTTCACAGCCCACAATGCATTCCATATGAGGGGTTAGCGATAATCCCACGGTTAAACACAGGCAGAGACAGCCTTGGACTTACAGAGTGGTGCTCATGTTGTATGTGTGTGTATGAATGTCTATGAGCCTCTGGTGAAAGCAGGGGCAGCCTTATGCCAGATAGGCCGTTGCCAGAACACAGTAATCGCTGTGATGACAGAAAGAAGGATAAAAAGCCATCAGATTTATTTCCATGGCCCTCCTAAGGGAGAGGATTAGTGGACATTGACAGGCCAGGATTTCATTCCTCAAAGGAGGGCAATTAATCCTGTGCTACAGCGGCCAAATTCAGTCGCGTAAAACCCAGCGAAATACATATTGTATGTACTCACACAAAATTAGGAAGGCTAATCGCCTCTTTTATCCTTAAATATAAACACCGCCTGTCTAATTTCAGCTGTGCACCAGGAGTGAGTTGGTTGAATGTAGTTTTATTTCCAATAAGATTTCTACTGTACTCACTGACACATTTTTAATTACACAGGACTTAGGAGACCATGTCTGCCATAATCTCCCTCATACAAACAATAACATGCTCAAAATAAAATAGCATCCTGCAGCGGCCTATTACGCTCACATGATTCTCGCACAAACATACACACAATGTTATACAAAGACACACATAATTAGACACAAAACAGACATGCCGACTGCTACAACCCTGCTGGCCTGTAACACTAGCGGGGTTCTGTCTAATTAAAAGTGTGGGATGTCAGTAGCAGGGCCTCTCTGAGCGTGACTCCCCTACAGTTGGCCTCAGCCTGGGCGCAGGGCTACTGCACCGGGGTCTTGTTGAATCATTAGCGCTGCTCTTTGGCGAGCTATTAAAACACACACTCGCTTTAGATTTAATCCATGCAGAGACTTGATCTGTAAATTCCTCATATATTCCTCACCATGCAAGACTCACACCAGCAGATTTGCATGAGCATGTGCATCTGTGTGGTTTTTCATATGCGTGTGTGGCGGGGGGTTAAATTTGCAAGGAGCACTAAAAAAAGAAATGACAGTCGGCCTGTGTAATTGACTTCTCCACAAGAGAGCATCTTTAATGGCAGAGGCTGGCATTACAAGTCAGCGCAGACCTGGATAAGTAGCTGACAGAAGGTAACATGAGGTAGAGAAAGAGGAGGATGACATGAGATGAGAGAGGGAGGCTGGATATGAGACACTTACCCCATAATGAGGCTGTTAATGTAGTCATTCCCATCCATGTGGCCAAACTGGAAGTCTCTGGAGATGCAAGACAAGTCAGTGGAATGAGAAAGTGAAACAGTGCATCAAAAACAACACACAGCAGAGTAAAATGAGCACTTTTCCTGCCTCTGTGGACTGCACAACATAGAACAAACTGGGACACAAACTTTCCTGCACAATAGGACACAAAAATGAAACCACATTGAATGGAATCGCAGGCTCTCGCTGTGGAAAACCTGGGATCGCTTTTGTCACTGCAGCAGGGGAAAAAATATCCCCAAAGCTCCGCCATAAGCTGTCTCCTGTTTCTCCTCATCTCTTCTACCGCAGAAAAGACTCAGGTGATTTATCTAAACGATAAGGCAGGAGGAGGAATTCAATTTGTATCTCATTGTACTGCACTATGTCTGAGCAGAGTGTATTGTGGGTAGACTAGGGAAGGGGGCTACACAAGTCCAGGGAAGCCAGTGACTTCCACTGAATGACTGATTATAGGGGCCTATACATATATATTATTTTCATATTGAATCACAGCCACATCTAGCACGTTTGTCCCCCTGGGTGTTAAACAATACGGCCTGCGCTTATATCAATGACATGATTATGAAGAGTCTCACCTATATAATAATACCAGTGGATGCAATATAAAATCATTCTGTGTTAGAGATAATCTTGCTGACAATAGTGGACCAGTCTGGGAATAACACTCATCAAAAAGTCAGCTTGTAACTTTTGCTCTGAAGGCTCCAGCAGTGTGGGTTCTGGATCAGAAATAGCTGGAAAATGATCTACATGTCCAACAACAACAGAGGGATTTTGGGGATAAGAGATTGAGGGACACAAAATATGATTTAAAAATCAAATTCCTTTTGCTATGCCCACTCATTAACTTAAATATTTACAGGTCTGTTTCCCATGTATGTCCATCCTCCCACTCCCAATGACACTTCTTGGCCAGTTCGCTGAACAGACCGGCCAAGAAGTGTGAGTAACTGACTGAGAAACTTGTATACGTGAGAGGAGGCATGGAGCAAACTGAAGGCAAGAATTGTGCAACAAATTTTTCTGGCAAAAGCTGCAAAAGATTTTTACAATAAGAGGGGATTTTGGCTGCATACTTCAATGTTCCTGCAAATGAGTAAGTGCGCTATTTATCCACTCAACTTATGAAATATTTATTAATGTAGGAAGATATTTATCGACCTTTTTGGTCATGTCTTACGGTTCTCATGGAGAAAAGAGAGAATTAATATTCCAAGGAAAGTGGGCGTTAAAATATTTTGCTCCTCACTAAGCTAAACTCATCATTCTGAACAGAATTATAACCATTGCCAAATTACGAGTGTAGTTTATAACAGACAAGAATTATTGCTAAATGCTCAACTACATTCATGAGCTAGTTTCTAACTTTATCTGCCGTTTGTTGCTGGGCAGATGAGAGCGGTGAGAGTGAACAAAGAGTGAAGCTGTGGCCATGAACTCAAAACAACAATCTGAATGCTTAAGTACTCTGTAGAGCAGAGGGGAATCTACAGAGTTGGTGACATTTCTGTGTGGGTTTGTCAAAACAGAGAACACCTTTGACATTATAAATAATAACGTTAATTAGTGCGGCTTTAGTCTCATTGCTTTGATTCCAGTGTCATTTATGGACAGAAGGTTGTGGGTCACAGGTTTCAGTCTGTAACAAAGCCCCCCACAGGCTTTATAAGATTCGTGTTTAGTCGTGTTGCACCAACCTTCTGTGCATCAGCTGGTGCCTAGAAGCCAAGACAATAATGACTAGTGCAGAATTTCAACCCAATTCATGCCCACCGACTGACAAAAATCAAACTTTCCCAAGTACAGTTTGTGCACATGTAGGAATGTGCCTCCTCTCCCCCCTACACACAGACTGGTTCCCTCTGAGATCTGAGATTTGCATTCACTGTTCTGTCAAAATGCTACAAATGGTGGGTGAGCTGAATACCACGACGTTTA
The DNA here is from genome assembly GCA_037833715.1 of Toxotes lorentzi. Taxonomy (NCBI): domain Eukaryota; kingdom Metazoa; phylum Chordata; class Actinopteri; family Toxotidae; genus Toxotes; species Toxotes lorentzi. The sequence continues at coordinate 4,524,231 of JBBMJY010000013.1, forward strand.
TTACTGCAACAAATGGCGTCAGCTCATTCAGATGTCAGTCACCACCTATGATCTACTGACTGCGCTGCCTCCACCCACCACCGGGGGCGACAGTCGAGCCTGCAACTTGTAATTACAAGTACCGTTTAGGTGTGTCAGAACACTGCAGGCAGCTCTGATCTCAGTGGGAATCTCAAACTCAAAAGTCTTCAAAAAAACAGGATTGGTAGTGTGGCGGATAGTAGTCTGACTGATGATAGGGATCTGTGTAATTCAATCAGTCCTAATGGGAATGCCTGGAGAGGAAGAAACACTTTGATCATGGCAACTTGAGATACAGAAATCTATCTGATGAAGCAACATGGTCAATGATGGGGCAAAGTAAGGAACTTAAGCACAACATAATGATGAAAATGTGATACATTTTTGTGTTAGTCCTTGTGAGGAAAATCCTCTTGACGCCTTTCGCCCTACCGGGGGTGATTACAGATAAGGGTCCGCTACAGAACAGCGAACTTAGAGCTGATTTGAATTCAGCAGAGCCACTTCAGCAGAGCATGCGGTTGCTTCAACCTGGGTTCTCCACCTGAAAGATGACCCACCCAATGCACACACTAAATCATCTCCCTGCACACATCTGGCACTTTCTGCAGGACCACTAAGTTAAAAACATTTGGGTGTCTATGCACTTAGATCCTCTTTGTCCGCTATCTTAGTTTACAACCTTTACAACTGTCCACTGGTAACAAAAATAACAACAATACCGTTAAGAAATGATCCATTTTAAATGCATTTCTTTTTTGTATTTGGTGCCTTGTCAAATCAGTTCTTCTCCAGTAAAAGAACAGGTCAGACAAGGTAGTACCTAACATAAACGTCTCATCTCCAATTGTTATTGCACAACTGAAGATGGAGAAAACAGAAAATTATGCATTAACACAAGCCGCGCTGAGTTTCTGACTGACAGGTGAAAAGAACACCTATATTTGGAAGCTGACATTTCGCATAATTACCTTTCTGCTGAACCTCAGCGGAAAAAGACGTGCCTTGACAAAGGCATAAACTTGCTTGTGAACAGACAGACGGCATTCCCCAGTGAGTGCACCCTCCCAGAATAAATGTATAAATTGGATATTCATCTTTGACCTCATCACGTATCCGTGCCTTACCTGTTAAAATGTTCCCTGTACTCCTTTGCCACCCTCTGAATCAAGCTCTTTAATCTAAAAGCAAATGAGAAGAGAGTGAAATACCACATGAGTCGGAGTCTAACCTTTTTTTAGCCGGTGCCTGCAATTTGTGGGAAGATCCCAACAATGACAAGTCTTATCTTCATTTGAAAGCCATGCACTTAAGCACAACTATTGTGGTAAGTGTGGGAGTGTATGGGAGTAATTTATATAGAGCCATGCTTTTTAATTTCAGTGTTCTTTGTACCTGCCACTCTCCTCTGTGGGGTCCTTCTCATCGATGACTGCAATTGCCACCAATTTGCCTGAGGGGGCAGACGGGGATTAGAAATCACAATCGCACACACACACAACGAGGGTGAGAAGACAATGGCGGGGAGATAAGAGGGTCCGGAGGAGAACCATCACCTCTCAACAGGGGAAAAGAGAAGAAGAGGCACCGAGAGCTCTTTGTTCATTCATCACTCAAAAGTTACACTAGCTCAGGCTTTCTATTTAGTTGAACAGGAAACAAGTGGTCACTCTCTGGTAGAAGAGCTATTTCAATGCCATTCAAAACCCATAATCCACGACATGACAAACAGGTCTACTTAAAATAAAAAAAACCTACACAACTTAAAAGCTCTGTTATCCAGACATGTATGGTTTGAGGCTAGAAGCCCCTTGATGCCTGGATGAGAGTGCCAGCCTGCCCCCTGGTGGTCACTCACAGTAGTTAAATGGCAAAGGTTAAGGTTAGGTGAAGGCAGTGGACAGCTTGGCTCCATGAAAAGGGATATTTCACATAGAAATGTAGTTTCTAGTGGCAAAGGTGGAAAAGGAAGAGGCATTTAATGCTTGAAAGCAATTTTAAAATGAATGCATGCTTAGGGTCTACAGCTACAGTATATGGAACTAATTATAGCCTCTATATGTACAATGTTGACCTCAACGCATCATTCCCAGAGTAACTTTGGTTGCATATTCATGTGTTTGTTGGGAATGCAGTGAAAACTGTTTATTTATGGTTTATTTTGTGTGTGTGTTTTTTTTTCTCAAGTGCTTCTTCATGGGAATACAACCTGTGGAAATATGCATAATTAACTCTGTGCAGTCTTGTCGTGTCTAACTAGGTGCACAGAGCCCACTGTTAATGTAGCTGGATTAACTATAGTCCTGGATAATCAGGATAGCCATGTTCATTACAGTCATATAGAACAGAACCACTCAGAAACACCACAATTTCAGGTTTAAAAAATAAGTCACCCTCTCCAAGGGGTTAATGAGTTGCAACTAATGGCTTAAATTATGGTTAATTAATCATTTATTCCTGCTTTATAGATCAGATACAAGCCATTCCTAAGAACATCTAGACTCCCAGGGTGTCAAATTTCCTTTGCAGTTTTCATTTATCTACAGTAACAATGAATCCTGATAAACCATTAATTAATACTAATATGTTTTCACCTTCTAATAAGATGTCAAGTCTACAAAGAAAAATGTTAATAACATCATTAATAAAGAGTCAAAGTCTTCTCACTTTCTACAAAGCTGACAGCAAAAGTTAGTAAGGCATGTGCAATTATAAATGCATGTATAACAGTCATTAATAAAGGGCTCTTAATATAATCTTTCATGTCAGCAGTTATCCAGATGCTCTGTATCGCCTCTCTATAGAATAAAAGTTCAAACAGTCCACTGGAGGAGTGTATGATGAACTAAAAAGATAAATCAAATGTCATGCTGGAGGAGGATAAACACCAGACAAGGGGATTTTTCACAACCTGGCTACCCCAGGTTAATCTTGTAGAGGGCAAACATTGGTCTACAAAACATAAGATTTATTAACAATCAATAAAGTCATAAGCTACCACTTATAAACCTTTATTTAAAAGTGATACCGAAATAAGTATTTTCTTGCAGCTTGACCATGCAGACTGTATCTCTGTTTCTGTGTACATTGTGTTAAAAGTCACTGCAGTTTTATTATTAATTCAACACTTTCTTTCAAGTGTCTAGACTAGTCTAGGTAGACTTCACCAGTTTCTCAGCCAGCTACTCTCTGGCATCGAGCCTCTCTCTCTGAATTTTGGTGTTATTTCTGATCCACAGGTGAAACTGGAACACTGAAATTACTAGTGTGGTGTTGTTTTCTCCCGCTTCATCCTCCAAACTGAGAGGATAATTCAAGCTCCTTGAGCTCTGTGAGCTGATTACTGTAACACTCTGGTTAAGATGTTTGGGACTCATTTTAAATCCTAGTTCAGGATCAGAATGAAGATCTTACTTCATATTTTAACCACAGAAAGCATTTCTAAATCGCTGAGTGCTTGTGAGCTTTATGCCTGTAAGGCTCAAGGCTGAAGTTCTTCTGGTAAAAGCTTAAAGAAAGAGCTATTAGCTCTTGTGAAGTGATATAATCAAATTTACAACACATCCATTTAACAATCTGCATGAGTCACATTTCCTGAAATCTGCTCAATCATATCCAGAAACTGGACCAGCCCATTTTCAAATCCATTGTTTCGGGGACTATGTTGTTTATCAAGCTAACCTTATTAACTATTTATGTGTCAAAATCCAGAAGTGGTATGTGGTAAGTTTGATCTCTATGGGTCAAACTTTGAGCTCCTTCATTAGTTTTTGATGTGGCTGTGTGGCTATGACATTCTTTCCCTGTACATCTGAGCAACACTTTAGACATACTATCCTTTCTCTGTCCCTGCAAAACAGCCAGAATGTACACCACAAAAAAACAAAATTACTCTACTTTGATTCTGTCAAATTGATTTTTCTTTCAATTCCCTGCAAAACCTTTACTCTATTTCCTATGGCACTCAGACATGGGCAGCATGTTTTGTTTCAGTATGACTTAAAATGTGTGTGATGGGGCTTTTAAAGCATTAAAATGTTGCTCAACCACCCCCAAGTGTATGAAATCTGATACTTGATTGAAATGTCTTTAGAGACAAGGCTTATACTGTTTTCACAAATTCACTTTGATCGAAATTCTACCAAGTTATTTCAACAGACTGAAGCCACAGACCATGTCGTCTTTAATCAGTCAGACTCAATTAAGATGCTTGAGTGACTATTTTGTATGCTGAACTACCCATAGTAAGCAACGAATTTGGAATAAATGGGTTAAAAAGTGAATGTAAGCAGCAGCAAATGTAGGCAACATCGAACCGTTGAGCGTCACTGATCTCAATAAACTGCACATAAAGGGGTAAAATACTGTATCTAACTTTAGAAGGCCCAGCTTTCTCTGCACAGAGCATCAATCTGCTGCTGTTTAACAGACAGTTTGTATTTCAGTCTTGAGCTTAAATTTCCTGCAAGACCAAAAGTGTATGTACATCTGAGCAAGTAGAGCAACATGAGGGAAGGGACACTCTCTTCTATCAGAGTCCCCGTACACAACTAAAGCTTGTATTTTTACAAGACCAGATCAAAACTGTTTGATTTTTAATTGTAAAATTACCATGAGGTAGATTTTGGTAGTGGGAAGCTAAATATTAGGGACTTTAATATGAAACAAAAAAAGGGTATGGGCTCAGTAAGGCTGCTTATATATGCTGGTAAATATTGTCTATTGACTTTGGTTCCATATCTATTAAGAGTAAAAAGGAAACAAGTCACACAGCTTTGGATCACAATTAACAAAACAATGCCATTTAAAAAGAAAATAGAACTGCAATGTTCAGATGATTAATCAGCAAAAGCTTAATCTGCAACAATAATGATAATTGCTTTAGTCAGTTTTCAAGCAAAAATGGAAAACATGTCACAGTTCCAGCTTCTAAAATTTGAGGATTTGTACTCTGGATAACCAGGTTGGACATTTTTTTGTATTTTATGACATTTTATAGAACAAACAATTAATCAAAAAAGATTCAGCTGAATTTATAAAGAAAATAATTGTTAGCTGCAGCCCTAAAATAAACCTGTACCTATATATATATATGTGTATGTATGTATATATATATATATATATAT
>JBBMJY010000013.1:4529477-4540360 GCA_037833715.1 Toxotes lorentzi
TATATATGTTATTTGAAACGTCATAATTACATACATTTTGGACTAATAAAACATAAAAACCCAAACTTTAAAAAAGTAAAACACAACCAAAAAAAAGAAAATGCAGTTTGGCTGAAAATAACATATTATGGATGACAAATATTGCGCATACGCCACCTGTTTCTCCTAGCTCATAGAGCGTAAAGCCATCGATCTGCAGGTACCCTTGGAAGCGCTCCTTGTTCACCCACGATGACAAACTACCATCCTCATACTCTGCAACACAGAGGAAAAGAACATTTCAGGAGGAGAAGCACAAAACAACCAATCAACATTCAGCACACGACCTGCCTATATTAAAAGCACAGCAGAACAGTGTATTGATGCCTGCACTGTAAGAAGATCACAGTGTTTACCACCTGCTCTCTGGGGAATAAAGAACGGGACACAAGCTGAGCATCCATAGACAGAGGTCGGCTAAACAACAATCAGAAATTATTTTGACAGAGGGCTGTCTCTGGGTTAAGTAGCCAGGGAGGCTATTTTGGATCTGAGACGGCACAATGGACAGCCAGAGCGAGAAGACGGGAATCAAGGCAGACGTAAAAAATCAAAGGTAACAGTTTGTCAAGACATAAATGAAAGAACATTCTGTTCAGTCTGGATTGTCCACAACAGTCGTGTCATAAAAGATTAATTTGCTATTTATCAAGAACATTACAAATATATATTACAAAAAAAAAACTAATTTCCATTCACAATAGTTGCTGTTTTTTCCTGGGATTCTGGCTCACCTGACCTCATTTTCACAGCCATTATGCCTCTCTGTCTTCAGAAACAAAAAAAAAAAAAAAAAAACACATTTGGTTTGTAAATTACTCTCCACACAAACGTACATTTTCAGGACACAGTTTTTGGCAGATTTTTACACATTAGGAACAAATGCATAATTCAACAGATGCGTCAAGAGGGGAAAAAAAAAGTCATGTGGTGCAACAAATAAATAAAAAATAAAGTGAAGTAAAATAAAGGATCGTTTCCTGAATGTGAACCACATGTTGTTGCTACCCTAACATCTGGAGGCAACATGCAAACGGGAACCAGAGTCTGTCCCTGGAGGGTATAAATAGGGTGTAGCGAGGCTGCTCAAACAACACTGTTTTCTCCGGCTGAGAGAGGCTACAGGATGCTCATAATTGATGTCAAATGTAGCTGGGACCTCATTATGACATGTTAATTAGTTATCATGACCTTTCTGCTACTATTACAGTAATTACAAGAACACCGATGACTTTTACATGGTTCTTAGGCTGCAGGGCCCCGAAGGAGGTGGGAGCATAATATCAAACATGACAACCTAAAACTTGGAACACGCTTTCAAAAAGCCAAGGTCATAGTTTATAGTACCATTAGAATCAAAATGACCTTAAAGCAATGCAATCCATTTCTCAGTGCTGCTGCTGTGCAAAGGCAGAGCAGTGTTGTTGTTAAAGCTGCTGAGTCTGTAAATCTGGTAGACATTCCAGAGAGTTCTTTCCACAGATGTTCTGGCTTTATAGACGTTGTGCAGCTGCCCGACACGTTTCTCCCAGAAGCGAGCGAGCTGAAGGCCCCATACTGAGATCATACAGCCTGATGAACCTCTACACGGACTGAACCTGCTTCACCTTGAAGCAAATTAGAGCTGCTCTCTTCCTGGGCACCAGCCTCACAATCTCCATACAGCCCTACAGGAGCCCGTCAGCCCAGAGTTCACACAGTGGGAGACAAGAAAGAAAGATGAGGGGCAGGAGGGGGAATAAAAACAGACAGTGGGTGGAGTGTGGATGATCCAGTGTTAGAGTTTTGAGTGGAGGGAGGAGGCAGCTCTGACATATTTCAAGGATGAAGGTTAATGGCACAGAAGACCTCCAAGACAATGCAAAGAGAGTCGAAGCAAAACCAGAGGGAGAAACATAGTAGAGAGGGACAGGCTATAATCATCAAAGGGAAGTCAAGGTAAGACACAGAGGGTGGCCAAGGTACGAATGTATTTAACAGAAACAGAAAGCTCAGTGAGATGACAGGAGTCGCACTTTCTTACTGTACCCATGAAAGAAAACCCTAAAGATTAATGATAAAAAGAAAATACACCTTTAAAAAAAAGCTATAATATGGAGGGGGATGCAGGATGGGAGCCATGAGAAAATATGTGCAGCTCACTTAGAGGATCCTCTGCTCGATAGTGAAGAAACCAGACTGACAAAAACAAATAAATAAATGCATAATGGGATAAACAAATTATTGGATCTTGGAGAAATGACATTTGTACTTTGTTTCAGAACTGTGGGAGTGGTGGAGCAGTTTTTAGCCAAGCTAGGAGCACAGCCCAAGGGATGGCAGTGTCATTTAGTCAGCTGGCTAGTTGACCATTTTGAAAATGTCTCAACAGCTATTGGATGGACTGCCATGAGATTTTCATGATCCCAAGAGGAAGGCTCCCACTCACTTTACTGATGCCCTGAGTTTTCCTCCTGCACCATCATGAGGTTGGCATTTGTGGTTTTGAGAGATGAGATGTCTCATCAGTTACTGGATGGACTACTGTGAAAGATATTCACACCCTCAGGATGAACTGTAATAACTTTGATGATCCTTTGATTTTCTCTAGCACCACCATCAGCACTGCAGCAGTTAAACCCTGTGTATCACAGGGCATTAAGCTTTAATACAAATGACAAATATCATACTCATCATTGTTCTCTGTATCACACAGTCGAGAAAAAAAAACAGCCATCTCATATTATTAATTTATCAATCTCTACTGTTAAGGCTTCACATCGCTCCTCTCATTTAAATCTAGTACCTACAGTCCATAATCCAGCAACTGCTTAACCTTAGATATCCCTCGTGTACACACTTATGTTGGCAGAACTGGTTTCAGGTACTATGCAGCGTTTGCAAATCCAAACTGCCTCAACTAGAGTCTTACATTTCCCTTGGAGATTTTACAGCTTTATTGTCTGATTTTTTTTTTATGTTTCTTGTAACTGTTTTTTCTTAATACCTTGTTTCTTACTTCCTTGTATTGTGTAGTTGATTTGCTCCTGTTTTTCTGATTGTGTTCGCGCGAATGTTTCTTGTTCTCAGGTCCCTCTTGAAAAAGAAATCTTAATCTCAGTGAGACCGCCCGAATAAATAAAGATTGAACTATATGAGCTTTACCAGAACATTCTATGTTTTTGAGCTTTGATAAGGAGCAGCGTCAGGCTGAATGTTTGGCTTGACATGGAAATAAAGATTAACTAACTCATATTATGATACAGGGCGAACCCTTCTGACCAGTTCTTGCGCTTTTCATCCCCCTATCATTCAGCCTGATCTCATCTTTGCCGATTCAAATAACTCTTGAAGTGAATACTGTCCATGTGTGCCGTCACAATGTCATGTCATCTTTGTGTTATCACCTTTTCTTGTCATCAGATTCACGGATTGTCAATCAGTCTCTCGTTTAAGTGCTCCTGATACACATATGCAAAACAGTATCTGCCGCACAGCTGCCTGCATTATGCAAAGTGCCTATCCATACAAGGAGAGGCAAGGCCAAACCATAAACCACTGAAACAGAAAGCCTTATGTGGAGCTCTGAGTATTAACCAGTGTGTATTAACACTCAGAAACATGTTTGAAGACAACCATATTGGCGAGTGAAGCATTTGTGAGTAGCACACTGTGTACACTAACATACATCCTAATTATATATTACTGTTTTCTTACAGCACTAACATGTGGCCCAGTGGCTTTCACTGCAAACACACAGAGATCAAAAAGATCTTGGCTCTTGAAGCACAATAATAGCTCAAACCTTTGCAGCAGTATGAAACTGAGGATTTGAGAATTAAATATGTATGAGGTTCTGAGCTGTACTATATTTTAACTGTGCTTTTCAAAAGGGATGCTGGTGTTTGTGATGTGCACTAAACCAATTAAAGCTAAACAACAATATGTCAAATATCACTTTACACAAAGTGAGAGGCCATATTTGGACAGTGTGGCTTTGCTCGGTGGCATCCAGTTCTTCAAAGCACAAGACAGACCTGCACATTAAGAACAATAAATGTGTACTGAATTTCTAATTAGTATTGTGAATCTGGATCTTCACAAAATACAAACAAAAACAAATACCAGGGGGGAGATGACAAAAGTTGCTTGTATATTCTGTGAGCCATCTGTGGCGGCCTGGGTAAGATGGTAGATAACAACAATACAGCTCATAAAAAATGTAATATGCAGTCTATATATCCACACACTGTGTCATAGTGTGTCATAAAACTGTGTCACTGGGTGGCTATGCAAATGTCTCTCGGAAGTTCAGCCAAATACCATTCGATAAGAAAAGTTTCTGACAGAACATCATGCAAAGTGAGTGTAATAGAAAACCACATAAGGTGCCTAAGCCTTATTTATTCCCTAATCCAACATCCAGTCATTTTCGGTGAGACCAGTCTTCTGGGACACACGGCACAGCACAGCTGGACAGAAACCAGATGATGAAGACCACAGGTGGCAAAAAAGGAAGACCAGGCAGACTACTTTCTCTGATGCAGGGGAAATTTCTTATTCTATCATTGTAGGTAAGCACTTAATGAGCTACGGTCTGAATATTTCGCCTACAATACCTCATAATAAGTGCTTTACTTCTCCAATTTCTAGAGGCTTCAAAAGGGAAAGGAGAAATCCACCATGTGAGGAAGGACACAACCATGCCACTTTGCCATGCTGCTCGACTTCTCAGTCCTTGACAAGCTTAATACGCCGTTACCATGGCGATGCTAGACATTGACCACATCCTCCGTATCAGGGTCCTGGAGGACTCTGCAGAGTGTGGAGTTTTTGTCATTAATGTCTACTGCGGCGAGCCTCTCCTGCTGCAGTTCTGGAGAAGGAAGTCCGCCTTCCGTAATGGTCAGGTGGAGCAGACTGATGTGAACTCGCAGATGGCGGCGGAGATGGATTTTGTTCTCCAGGTGCTACATCGTGCACCAAACCTGCCCAACAGCCACTACTGGGGGCCATTTGTGTTGACTCTGTGCCTCGATGCTCTTCACTTCCGCTTCCGCCTCCCGCCTCAGGCTCACAGTGGCAGCAAAATACAAGACATCATGAAGAAATGTGGTGAACTCACATTGTTGCGGTGAGGAGCTTCAAATTAGGCAACAGAGAAAAAGCAACTTCTCTAAACCTCGTATGGACAATGTGATTTTTTTGCTGATACTTAATGGCTGCTTCAAGGATTCAGTTCTTGGCTTTGTCCGACGCTATATACAGCTCCAGCTCTGCACTGGTTTCTTTGGCCTAAACTGTGGTCTATCACACCCACGCAGGCCAGTCCATCCACCCTCGTGTTCTATGGGTGTCCGCCCAAAGACAAACCACCACAACATCACTGGCCTCACCGCACACACAATAGTGGGCAGAGCCCTGGGTGCTTTATGATGGGCCAGGCACACCATAACTCACTGTGGTGAGGAAGATGAAAGAACAGCAGCAGGGACGGGAAAACTACAGAAACACAGCTCCAGTTACATGGATTATATGAGAAAAGAGGAAGAGGAGGGAAAAGACAGAAGGAACAGTGGACGGCATGGCACCATACTGGCCCCTAAAACAAATTTTTAGGCCAGACTAAGAGAAGAAAATCACCTCAAGACAACATCAGATGCCGACAGAGTAATATAATACTCACCGTCATAGGTAAAGTAGGCTCCATCCTTAAAGACTACAATCGTCGGAACTTCTGGCAAAATTACAGACTGTTGAAAACACAAAAATACTTAAATCATAAAACGTAAATCATCTTTACTCTCTGAATGTACATGCAAATGGAAAATATGAGACTGTTGGCAATATGGAACTGCAGCAAACTATGAATTTTATATACTTCTTTGCATACTGCAAACACAGCATACGAGGCTGGGTTCTCTATAAGCAGTTACAGCAAGATAACTATGCTAAAAGAATATAATTATTTACTTTACTTCGAGCTAGAAAAATAGCAAGGATAGAAACTGGATGCACAATACCCAGGAGTGTGAGTAACATATGATGACAAAAAATATGAAACTCTCCACAAATTATTTCAATATCTTTAAGAAATTCATTACATAATACTTTCAGAAGACCAAAAAAGGATGCATATTCAAAGTGTTACCTCTGGCAAGACTTCCTCTGAAGCCGAGAAGAAATAAGTATAGACAATGAGCTCAGAGGCTACATCGTTGTACTTCTCCTGCAACAGCAAACAGGTCTTTCAGCATTCACACAATAGCTTTCAATAAATCAGTGTTTCACAGTTGTGAAGTCTGAGTCACTACAAGTTATTATACACAACCTATTCTCTTTAAAAATATGTTACAGCAGCAGAGCAGTGCTTCGATCGTTCCATCAAGACACAGTTTTAACACTGACGGTGCTCTGAAGATGCTGGGTGCTTAGAATAAAAGAGTAATCTTGATTCATGTCTGGTAGGAATAAAAGGTGCTTACTCTGAGGGGAGACTCCCCACCGACATACACGAAAAGCACATCATGTCGTTTCATCATGTGCTCAAACATCTGCTTGCTGGGAAGCGCACGGACGGCCGGTCTGGAGGAATAAAATCCACAGAGATTAGTTCATTTTAATGTGTATTCAAATTAAAACTTGGACATAACAGAAATTGGACACTATGTGTAAGAACTAAAGGATAAAAATCCTTCAATTCTTGATTTGCGTGCTAGTGGCACCACCCAGTGGGGATTCGACAACTTGCAGCCCTGGGCTCAAATCAGAGCCAAGCTTTTGATCAACCCCTCTGTCACGGATCTAGCTTGATTTCCCTTAATGAGGACAAAATCTGCCAGGCTCGGTTGATAATAGTGGCTACACAAGAGCATCACAGGCAGAAATCCATTAAGCTATGAAACAAATATGGCCTGCATCAATCAGTGTGCTTGGATGTTTCTCATAGCATGTGTTCCTGTGAAATAAGGGAAGTTCCGCTATTTTTTTTCAGTTTCATGTCATTTCTTTTTGAAGTGGTGATTGAAGGCTGGGACTTACCCTGACACCCTGTTTGCAAACTCCACAATATCATCTTTTGTCCTTGGTCCCTTGTAATTATAGGCAAGATCACCCTTTAACCTGAGAAGGAGAGACAGAAGCAAAACAAGTGTGAAAGGCTTATACTTTCAATGTGAAACAATTCAGTACCATACATTTTTTAATATCATATATAGAATATAATTTATATTCTAACATCTTTCTCATAGGGTGACATTCACTGATTTCCTATGTTTTATACAATTAGAGGCCACTTTCCTATTTACACCTTTATAATACTGGGTAGGATTTCCCCCTCCCCCTTTCTCCCAGAACAGCCTGAATTCTTTGCAGGTCCGATTCAACCAGGTACTGGAATCATTCCTTCCTCACTAGAGGCCACTGGAGTGCACTGAACCTGTTTTCAGGCTGGTGGAGGCAGCTACCAGGTGTGCTCTTCTGCTGCTGTACTCCATCCACTTCAAAGTTTAACATGATCCTCCTGAACCAGTTTGGCCATTTTCCTTTGATCTCTCTCACCCACAGTGTTTTCACAGAACTGCCACTCACTGGATGTTTTTATGTTTTTCACAGCAGTCTCTGGCAACACTAGAGACTGTTAAGCAAGAAAAACCCAGGAGATCAGCAGTTTCTGAGACATATGGCACCAACAATCATTCAAATGTGTGGTGTGAAAGACAAGCTGATGAAACTGCAAACTTAGCAGGAAAAGCTCCTACACAGCAAAGGTCAGCTTAATCTAAATCATCGCGCCTCCAGTGAAAAAATAAATAAATCAATAAATAAATAAGACAATCAAAAAACAACAAACGACTTTCCCTAATTGAGTTCCAGCCAAGGAAACTGTTTAAGCTCCTACAACAAGCAGAGTGCATTAAGGATTGCTAAGGTTGCATCAGCCCACAGGGCTTAACGGACTCAGGGGGGAAACAGAACTCTAAATCAAGTCTCCCTCTGTCACCGAGGGAGGTATCTTGTGTTCTTCGAAGGATGTTTCATCACTTGGTTTAATGTTATGAACCCTGCCGTGATCCTGTAGCACTTCCCCAAATGAGCTTGATGAAAGTAAATGGGGAGCCCATTACGGCAGCGCGAAGACAAATGGTTCTGTTTCAAATATATGGAAGAAACTCTTTATGTGTAAGATGATCATTTCTCTCAAGTCAACATGAGCCTTGCTGTTGAGCAGCTGGCACCTACCTAAATTCATTAATTTTATACAAAACAACGTCACTCCCACTTCAAGAAGCAATTTGTAATAAGTTACATGAGAAACATTTCACAGTTGGAAAAAAGAAATCAAGAAGATTACATTTTTTGACCCATTGATCACAAGATAAATTGAAGTGATCTTAGGACATACCTGAGAAAAGTGAAACAAACAACAGGAAAATGTACACAGTTTATCACCCAAGAAATGTATCATTAACAGCATCCAAGAGTGACAAATGTAATAAAATTTAAGTTCAGAAGGTGCAAACACAATTTTTCACTTAGTTATGCCTTAAGGAGACAGCAACAACACCTTAATCTCTCCTGAATAAGTCATCTAAGGGCATCTCAACAGGCCAAACCTCAAGGGAAAAAAAACACAAGCGTGGGGAAAAGGATCCTGATAATAACACAATACAAACATAAGTAAAGAGGGCATGAAGGAGGAGGGGGGGGAGTGATAGCTACACTACACAATGTATAATAACACCTAAATCACAAATTACAGCCTCAACAGTGATTACAGAGATGAATCAAACCCTCTCTGGGATAATTAACAAGTACGGAACATTAGAAGCTTCACAGAGATATCAGAGGTTATCTGCTGAAATACTGTATTGACTAATTATCATACTGCGATCAGACGCTGTGGGTCTGTACAAAATTCAGCCAAACTTAAACATTACTGCAAATGTAATTCAAATGAAGTGGCAGGAGGGCAACAGGCAAACTAACTGCCTTCAGGCCTGAAAATGATGTTTCTGGGTTTCAATCATTTCCCCTTGAAACAAAGCAGGTTGCGAGAAATCTGTTGTACAAAACTGAAGAGAGACACTTACAGTTTTATCGTGGGGTAACCACGAACACCGAACTCTGATGCCATTCCTGCAACACAGAAAAGAAATTCAATCATCCCAAAGAAAAAGTGACAATTCTCTTCATAAAGTTTTAAAAGCACTTTCACAATACATATTTATCAATGTACAATTGTGGCAAAAAATATAACAATAACTATTACATTGAGATATCATATAATTTCATAGTAGACATTTTAAAAAACACATCAGAATCCAACTTTAAAATTGTTTGTGGTGATTTTAATAAGACCTGAAAGCCCTTTATATACACAATATCATCATGATGTTGTGTAACACAGTCAGTTATGTTGAACCTTTGTCTCTATCACACACAAAAAACACAGGCCCCGAGCAAAGACATCAACGTGCTTTATCATTTACTCACCAGAGTAAGCAGTGGCATCCATCTTTCCCACACGGACCGGCGACCCAGAGGACTTCAGCTCAATTCCCACCTCATGCCATACTGGCTCTAGTTTTTTACAGTAACCGCACCACGGTGCATAGAACTGAAGATGACCAGGAGAAGAAAGCAACCTTTAGACTGTGCAACACACTGTTGACATTTCAATTTCAAAATATAGCAGTATTTAAGATAAAACAACCAAATATCTAAAACTCCACATCTGTTTTAACTGAGGTTTATGATTACACACACATATCTCTGTATTATACTGTGCTGAATTTTGTATGTGGGCCACTTTTGACTTTCAAGAAAGCAAAAAATTCTAATTCTAATTTCGTATTTTCCTTCAGTTTTATTTTACACCAACAAATAGTCAGCCAAACTAAGTTTCACTGTATCTGACAAGAGAACTTAAGAACACATTAACCCAATAAAATATCTGGTGGTGTTGTTGAAACTTCCCAGTGTCAGAACTCACTAGACTTCCTTATATGGACCCAGACTCAAATCTGATATAAACCCCTGAGCCCCCTGGCTTTGCCCAGCATGCATGACTTCTCATTCACTAATCACAAACACAGAGGACAGTCTGTAAACCCCCTGCCGCCCCCGCCCTCCTACATCCCACCCTGACTGGTGGCGTTTCCGCAAGGGATGATCAGGACAGTGGTGAGCTGGACACGAAGTAAAGCTAAAACCAGACTGGTTTTAGCGTGTCCATGTTTGTGAGTGTGTGTACGCATTATGTCAGACTCACATCAACCAGCCAGATGTCGTTCACTCTAGTGTCTTTAAATCTGTTGGAAAGGGAAAAAAAACAAATGAAACAAGAGTTTTGATAATTCACAAGACAAACTTAATCATGTGCTGTTTACAGAATGAGTCTCTTTCCAAGATGATTGCTGTTATTTAAACACCTCAGTTCTCTGTTCCAGTTCTCTGGAAACAGGGGATGTTGGATCCCTTTCCGATACGTTTTAGGACATAAAAAAAAAAAAAACACTGCCTGGAATAATGATTTTAAAATTAAACTTAAATCTACTCCTTCTCCCTTGTTGAAAAAAAATGTATAAATGTGCAAATAATAGCCCGGAGCAACACTCTCCTTCAACAGATGAATGTAAAAACAGCGTTCTAGTGTGAAACTCTGCACATACATCATTCTGCACAGAGAAGCTCAAACATTCAAGTGAAGTCACAATGCAGCTCTAATTATCATTAGTGGAAAAAAACAAAACAAACATACAATACAAATACACACAAGAGACAAAACGCTCAGAGGGGGAGGGGGGGGGGGGGGGGGGGGGGGGGGGGGGGGGGGGGGGGGGGGGGGGGGGGGGGGGGGGGGG
>JBBMJY010000013.1:4540460-4558120 GCA_037833715.1 Toxotes lorentzi
AAGGAAAGGAAAAAGAGACCTGAAAGCGGGAGGGGGGGAAAAAAAAAAAAAAAAAAAAAAAAAAAAAAAAAAAAAGGAAAAAAAACCCCGAGGGCCCCCCCCCCCCCCCCCCCCACACACACACACACACACACACCCCAGACATCCAGTTAAAGGGCACTGTGCAACTGGAAACCTGAGATGAAATCCAGAGGACCTCCCACCCCCCCTTCTTTTCTAGCACATTTACACAAGTACTGTAAAATTTTAGGTATTTACATTTTATACTGCTTTGTACTTGTACCCCAAAATATGATGCACTGTTATAGATTAAACTACCCTGCAGTTGTTGAAGCAGTTAAATATGATGCACCTGAACCAGCTGTACAATGAAAATGCTAATGTTCAGAGAAAATTTACTTACTTTAGCTACTTTTACCTAAGTAAAATATGTCTATTTCCTTTTTTTAATAAATAACCCTGTGGTCATTTGAAAAACCTGCTTACACTGCAACATACACAATATGCTCAAGTTAGGAAAAAGCCACACCAGCATGATTATGTTTCTCTGACAGGAAGGAAGTCACCATTGAGCTTAACTCGGATTTGCATCCGCAGAAAGTGTGTTTGTACACTCGGAAGTTGAATTACAACGATGATGATATAATGAGCCCGCGGCAGGAAGCTGAAACACTGAAACAGATGATTCAGGTGTGCATCACTTACGTGTCATCTAGGTCCTCAACAAATGCAAGCACCGCTGAACTTAGGAAGGCCGCTATAACTGCAATATTAAAAGACACACGAAAACAGAAAGGTTGATGTTAATGTGAACAAGGGTTTTTACAGTCTGTATTCTCCAAACCCTCTAGCCTGAAACCTCATGACTGGAGCATCACCAGCTAAAGCTTGTCGGCTAACTGTGTATCTGTCTGCCCCACTCTTTCAGCAACAGCAGCTTTGAGGGCGGTTTTAACAGATGCCATGATAACATGCGAAGCCTATGGTTAAACGTAGATGATATAAAAAAAGCAAAACAAGTGAACGTACCTCCACAAATCAGAGAAGCTTTCACTTCTGCCATTGCTTCGAGTGGAAACAGCAAGCAGGAAATACAGCGGCTAAATCTGATCCTTCTGCGCATGCGCAGGGTTACGCTTCAAGCGCCAACAGCTGCATTTTTGAGGATTTTATTTTGAAAAATTTACTGGAGAAATCTACTAAAAATAAGTGAATGGAATAGCATACTAACAAATGTAATACACGTATATTGGGCATAATCTAGATGGCTACAATTAGTAAACCTGCCTTTTTTATGTTTGGAATATTGTTTTTATTAATATAGACAGGAGAATAAATTTGTTGTTTCAAACAAGGTGCCAGACGTCTCTTAGAAATATTCCACATACACTCTAGCACTTTTATGGTCTTCATGTCCTGCTTTCCAAAATTTTTACTTAATTTTATCTGCACCTTGTTTGAACAGTGCTCCAGAGCTAAATAGACTGCCATAAGAAATTATCTGAGGAGCACGTTAGTGGGCCTAAAGAAAAAAAAAAAAAGCTGTATTTAACTGTGCTGAACTGAGATAAAGGTACTGATGATGACTACCAACAGTGACCACAAGGTGGCCCTCTAAGATAATTAAAATAGGCAGCAGGCCAAACCATTCATTGCCCGTTGACCAGTAGTGCAAGAAGTATTCAGATCTTTAAGTAATAGAAGCCACACTACTAGTAGTACTGTGCTTATATGGTGCATATTCTGAAATTACTGCATATTCCAAATTACATCAAATTAAAATGGACCCAGCATACCAATTTAGCCAAAGGGGCTGTCCTATTCCTTGTTCAGTACTTGAATCAATATCAGTGCATTGTGCTATGTGAGATAATATATTTTGCATTGTTTTGAAATGAAGAGAAATAAAAGTATCATAAAATGTAAACTGCAAATACCTTGAAATTGTATTCAAATACAGTACTTGAGTTAATGTACTCAGTTATGCTCTGTAAAATCTGACCAATAATTGAATTCTCATCATGTTTTTCACAAAAAAACACCTTAAACATTAATTTTATTGAAAACATATTTATTTGTTTTTTGGAGATTTTACAATAATAATTTGTATCTAATACTGTCTGAATAGCTTTAAAGTTATCAAACATGTCGCAACATACACTTCATTTTCAAAGTTCATAATTAAGACCGTCTTCAGTCGTTCCTTTTGACACATTTACACATCAGAACATCTCACATCTCACAAGAGAACACAAACATATAAAGCGTTACAAGGCATAGAATGGTTAGCTTCACAGAGTGTGGCTGGAGGTTACAAAATAAATAAAACCTTTTGTGAAATATTATTTCCATACTATCTGTCATATTCTCCTCCTCTGAATCCTCACACCCCTGGCTGACAGTGATGGGCATAGTGATATGTTCTTCAATTCTCTGAAACTGGAGTACCAGCCTTTTGTTACTCATTCCTCTCACTGCACTAAATCAGCTGAGTACCATTTTAGTCATGACTTCACGGAAACAGTGGCAGAATATTTATAATGCACTCACTGCGTAAGCTTGCAAATGGCCTTAAGGTAGACAGAGGAGTGTTAATATTCTTTGATCTTAAAATATGAGCTCATAGAAAACATGCAGTTCTTTGCAGAGAAAATTTGACCTTGGTATGAAAATTTAAAGTACAAATTCCAGTTTCTTGTTATTGAATCGTCTTAATTCAGTGCTTTTACATTCTGCATGCTGTTTTCTACAACAGAAACCTTTATGTGCAAAGACTATCCATCAATTCATTCTTGGAGAAAAGAAAGACCAAAAAAAGAGCATGAAATAGTTTCACACCCTGAGAAAGAGCTGTACTTTCTCACGGGGTGAATAGTGATCATGACTGTGTTACTAAATAGACTCATGCGGAGGACCGTCCTGTTGAAGTCTTCTGTGCCAAGTTTGTGAGGGTTGAATGCCATTGTATTTAGAAGGGCAGAGAACTGGACACAAGCTGTTAGCCTACATTGTAAGACCACAATGACCCCTGCATTGACAAAACTGTCAAAACAATGAATACAGATGGACTCCCATACAGTTAACCCAACACAAAAATGTATTAGTGTGTATAATGTATAGTTGGATTCAAAATCCATGTAATGCTCCACTGAGTTCCACAGTCTCAGTTACAGAAGTCAAAGCACCTTCCTTATTGTTGAAGGACCCATAAAACATACAAAAGGCATGAATTTTAATCAAGTGTTTGCCAATTTCACACAGCTTCTCCTATAGAAAGTACAGCAAGGTTGTTTGTCTTCTTCAGAAAAAGAGAGGATTTGTTTCCCCATCGCAGGCCAAGCAGCAGACTCCCACATTCACTGCAGTCAGCTGTCTGACAGAACCCACTCACGTCATCTTACAGAACGGGTCAGATATGACCTCAACTGAACCATAAAACAATGCTTTCATTGCCCTATTTTATCACTCATCACATGGTGACAACAGCAGTGAGATGATTCAGTAATCCACATAATGGCAATGCTCATTCTCTGCTCTGATACATGGAATTATTTGTTTATGAACATAAAATAAGCAGCATTACACGCTACACTACTAACACATCTAAGTTATTAGTCAGACAAAACTTCTCACCAACATCCAAAAAGGCAGCATTAAGTTCTCACTTTGGAAAGACAGTAACAAAATGATAATGGCACTTTTACGTTCTTTAAATTGACAGTAGTCCAAGAACCAAGTGAAACAGAAGCACATACCTATAACTATGGAAAATGTATCTATAGCTTAAGCTTCGCAAAAACTTTTCTTAATTGAACAGCAGTTTCACTAGTTTCACATCTAGTTTCACCTGGATCTTAGAGAACTCTGATGCCAAAGAACCTACTGCACATCACAGCAACAAAACAGGAGTTTTAAGCTGGTACACAAAAAAAAATCCTAAATGCTGGTGGAAATTGCACCATAAACAAAGCTCATACACAAAGCTTCATAATAGCTTCCTGTATTCCCACAGTAAACAAAACACCAGAGTGGTAACACTGTGGATAACACTTGATGGAGCAGGTTAAAGGAAAAGACACAGATGCATCGCAAATCTCCAAGCAAAGTTGACCAATGTTATTATGGAGTTCCACTGAGGAACTGGTAGAGCACAATTAAACACTGAAGATAAAACAACTCAGTCAAAAAGAAAGAGCACTAGTAAATTCAGTTTAGAAGTAACAGTGAATGGTCCAACAAGCTTACTTTGTTTCCAACTTTCAGTCGATGTGTCGACCTCACCCCCTTGGCTGCAGTCAAACCACAGACACTGATGCATTCAATTTCAGTTCTTTTAAAGTGGCAACGGACCATGTTGGAAAACATCGCCGCAGACTTCGACCCTCCTTTGTGGCTGCTGCAAGTTGTGGTACTTCTATAGTCAGTCTGAAGTCCTAACTGTCCCATTTTAATTTGTTTCAATACACTTAATTAAGGCTCTGGATGAGGCACACTGGTGATGTCACATAAAATAAAAACAAAGTGGTGATGCTGTTGCATTCTTTCAATATTTTGGTGCATCCTGTACACCTGCCCGACTCCAAAATGAGCAAGAAAACTTTAAGCGACCCTTGAGGATGCTACACTAGGCAGCAGCATTAACTCGGAGCAGCTATGTGAAGCACTGCATAGCTTGGATCCATTTGAGAGTATATATATTGCTCAATCATAAAGTCAGCTGTTTATTGGCAGTCCTCTGTTGTGTAAATTCCTCATTCCAGGATGTCAGTTTCAAATGGGACCAGATGGTAGTAGGAAAGGTTGGTGACATATGCTTCTGTTTCCTCATCACACACGTCTGCTTCCACTGGCAAAAACTCAGTTCCATCCTCATACCTGGCAATGAAAGGACAGATACATTACTCCAAGGACAGGATGGACCCATGTAGTCTAGCCTACGAATCAAACGTTTGATGCCTTTTATCTAAAGCCCTGTGTTAATTGTGTACATCCTCCCATAGAGACTTTTTTTTGCCAGTACAAGGTCAGAGCATTGCAGTGGTAAAAATTTCAGCTATGTGAGAGTCATGCAAAGTCTTGTTTTGTGTGAAGTACCAAGAGGAATGTGTTCCTCTTTTGTTTCCTACACACACCCAGGGAAGGAAGAGGTGCACAGACACACTTCCTGTGGTACATAAAGGGGGGTGGAGGGTCCTGGGGTTGGTTCACATTCAAAAACTTCTTCACTCACCAAAGCACTTTGTGTACATCCAAGGGCAAACATGGAAACATATGTGCATATGTGCAAAATAAGCAATGAATTTGTGTTATGCTGCAAATAGCTCTGTGCAAATTTGACTCCCTCTGGGGTATAAAACAGATGAGTGATTTTTTTGATATTTTTGGAACTTATCTTACAAAGTTACTTATGTTCTATTTACTGTGATAATGACTGAAACTGGAACGGAGTGATCTTAATACTTACGTATGTTCCACAGAGTCAGTGGATGAAGGTCTCTCCTTTTCTTCAGGGATGCTGTGATCAAATACAATGGTTTCTGTATTGGCCAGGCAGAATCCATTCGACCGCATGATTTCTGAAATGTACAGAGTTCAACATTACATCACCTGTCAAGTCACCATGACTCCATCTTTGTGTTACAAAGAGTACAGGGCATGTACCTGATATCTTGATTGGACTCTGAAAGCACGGCTGGATTCTGTGGACTTTGTCATTCCTCAGGACCTGGTCCAGTGGTGAGCGCTCGAAGAATGTCAACATCACTTCTGACCTGGAATACTGCAGAGCGAGGACTTTGAGTGATTTTAGTCTACATAGCCACAAGTTACATTACTCCCAACAAAAGGTGTCATGACAAATGTCCTATGTACAGTGAATATGCTACTGATATAAGATAGTATTTGAAGTGTAACAGTTGAACGATTTACCTTGCATGGCATGTTGATAGCATTCTTAAGTAGTCTTTCCACCTCATTCAGTTTCTCCTCAATGTCATTTGCCTCTTTGATTTTTACCAGCCCTGAAATAAACAAATAAATACAGTATGAAATTTTTTTTTTAATATACTGAGTTTACCAGGTGCAAGTGTGTAAGTCAAGTACAAAAGCTCTGCAATTAATCCTATCTTTGTGAAGCTTATTTTTGGTATTGATGTTATAGTGTCAGACAGGTGTCATTTTTAGCTACACTAGTAGCATAGCTCAAAGGATGGATCTCATTAATTGTTGGATAGATTGCCATGGCATTTGGTACATATATTCTTCTCCCCGCAGGATGACTTTTCAAAACTTTGGTGATTCCTTCATTTGTCACCCAGTGCTGTCATCAGGTCAAAGTTAATTTAATTTGCCCAATATTTATGACTAAATACCTGCAAAACAAATGACAATCCCATCACTGGACTTTGTGTTCAGTGATAATTGGCAACTTTTTACTTACTAAATGTCAGCACATTAGCATTGCCATTGTGAGTGTGTTATTATGTTGATGTGTCTGAGTACAGCTTACAGAGTTGTTAGTGTGGTTGTAAAGTGTAAAGTGTCTTTTTATGTTGTTATGGCAAGAACAAATGCTTTGGACTGCATTACACCGAAAAGTGTGTTATTTATGTTCTGTCCACCCCCAGCACAGAGCAGCATATTGCAGTCCAATGGAAAACCCCCACTGAGAACAACCTGAAAAATAACTATAAAAATACTGTGTGTGGGGTGTGTGTGTGTGTGTGTGTGTGTGTGTGTGTGTGTGTGTGTATACACATATAGAACTATTTCTATGCTGAACACTAAAGGTCAGCTGCTCTGACCTTTACTGCCATCCCACTATTATCTAACCATAGGTCAAGAGACACAAAGCCAGACAGGGTTGAATTTACCCCAAGTCTTGAAAAAGGTTGCTACAAATGCATGAGAAAAGGTGGTAGTCTGTTTAATACAGTAACCTTTTTATTAACAATGCCCCCTGATATTTACTTCAAGTAGAGGGAGGAAAAAAATAGACTACTTATTGTTGTCTACAGAACAAGAACACACTGCATGGTATGAAGAGATACTGTCAAACTGCCAGTGTAAATGCTGCCGCTTGTACAACAGCAGTAATAGCAAAGGAAAGTAATAACAGTGGGTAGAGAAGCTACAGACAACAATGTCTATGATAACATGTTAATCCCGCTAAAATTAGGAATGTAGTTTAAGAGGTAGTGGGAGTGTCAAATCAGCACTTACAAGGCTGCCGCCCATGTGAGTAAGCAGTCAGCAAAGCATCATTTACTGCCATGCTGACAAAGGGATGTGGGGAAGAGTATGGGGAATAATGATGAAGGCTGCAGCCAGACTGATGAGCCTCTGTCTGATGTAAGTGCTCCAGACAAAACGCTGTCACGCAGCGGTTACTGTTACATGGAAGCACTGAGTAAGAGAGCCCAAAGCAAAACTATGCACAGTCACAAGCTCATCCATTTATAATGGCCCACAGTGATGACATCATACCCACAGGGATGTGAAGAGTTATTGGGCAGTTATATCATCATTAGGAACCCAGTGAGACTCCCACCCAGTGTGAACCTCACACAGCCACCGGATCATCTTCTTTAGTTTAACTTACAAAGTCCCTTGAAGACGGCTAACTTTTTAAAAATAAAAAACATAAGCCAACAGATGAGGTCCAGTGTTTTGCAAATATAATAAAGCTAGGCAGTAAAACCAATAGCCTGTATGTCACTGTCTCCAACTTTCCAGATGATTTTTACTGATTAAACTCGCAGGCTGTGGAGAATAACAAAATATACTGTAACAGGCCTCTTTAAAATGCAAAAGAGAAGTATGTGTAGGTATTTACGCAACAGCTTGGTGCTGGTTGCACAAGATTTAATCAAGTTAACCACAGTGCACATGGTATGCGTAGCCAGTTAGAGGCTACAGATTCAACATGTCCTCGCTGCCATCACATGAACGAAAAGGACATTAATCAGCTGAAAGTTGTTGTGGATGACAGATGCTGAGAACAGCGACAGGAATGAAAGAGCTTTGGGTGATTTTAGAGTGCTTTACATGAGCCGCCTCCACTAATTGGTTTTGGAAATAGCGTGAATGTGCACTGCTCAGTTGGCAGGAGCAGAAACATGGCACAAAAAATGCAATCAATCCAGACACTAAAATTGCAGTGCTCCACTGGATTGCCAGTGACTCTCCTCCTTCTGCATCTTCCCTCCCACTGTGGCACATAGCGAATGACCAAAATGCCAAACAAACACAGGCAACAAAATAAAAACTCTGTGCCTTGTTACAATTGTACAATCATATAAACTGACACTAAAGCCTACCAGGGTCCCCAAGTCTATTTCCTGCAACTTCCTGTGAAAGAGTCTATTTCCTGCATGGGCTTCCTGGCTACAGTGGTCCTAGTGTTATAAATAATTAATCAACATTTTCTTTTCTGTTTTCTGTCTGAGATTATTCATTCAGTTCATTTGGCCTCAGAGAGGCCAGGAAGTACTTTTGGTTGTTTCATGATAGCCTTCACTCTTGATTGTCTCCCTTTTGGAACACTGGCTTAATTGTCTATATTTATCCACCTAATGGAGCAAGGTGGTTAAGTCTAAAAATGACAGTAATTACACGGACACCAGATGACATTTAGTGTATGTTCCCACCTCATAGTTTTTTTTTGTAACTACATATTAAAGTTACCCATCTGTTAGCTCTCTGACAGAAAGCCATGTAGACAAGCCACTTCATTTAACGTATTAGCTGAAATGATACAGTACAAGTAGGTTTACAACAGGAACTACAGTGTCCAAGTCATCCTCAAACACACTATCAAAACAGTCATCAGATGTTGTAAGCACCAGCTATTTCGCAGCTATCTTCTGCATGGATCTGATAAGCACATGTCAGCAGAATAACATGTTATCTTCTAACCACTAACTTGCTGCAGTTTCGTCACTGTGTTATTTATGGACACCACAGTCAATAAACATATGTTTGTTAGATCTGTAAAAAAAAAAACGGTGTGTAAAAACATCACACTGGGGTTTTAATGTGGGCGCTGTAACTTTATCTCTATCTATATTCCTCACTGGTATCTGGTTCACATGGAATGTGAGCAATAACTTCCTGTCTGCGTTCACTCTGAGGTCACATGTAAGGTAAGGGTTACGAGGCCTTCGCAGACCAAAGGGACTAAATATGGGAAGTCCACTTCTCTCCCTGTCACCCTCTCCCTCTCTCATCATCACATAAGTCTGAAAACTCTGCACGCCCTCCCTGTTGCCTGGGTGCAGGAGAGAAACAAGGAAAACATGAGCGGAGCCAGAAACTGGAGCAAAATGGACTGAGACAGGCCAGAGCTACATTTTGTCTCAGGACTTTCAATCTCAGTGGCAATTAGAAGGGATGCAAATGAAATATTGAACAGAGGTAGGAATTAAGGAGGAATATTATTAACCCTGTGGCTTGCTATCCATCAATGAAGCTGTCAAACCAGCTCGAGTCACTGCTAAAGTAACACTGATATATCTCAGCCCCCTTTATCTTTTAGCTGTAATGAGGATATGATGGGTGACAAACAGTTAAAAAAAAGAAGTGAAAAGTGAGTCATAAGATCTGAAATGTCTCTTCCCAAAATGCACTACACACTGTGCAGGCAGAGGCAGAGCAGCATGCTGTCAACACATCCGTCAGCTATTTCAGTGCCTGGGCAGGAAGTAAAGCTTTCCAGTCGCCACTAAAGGGATGTTTCCAAAACATTCATATAGGCTCAGTGGGTAGAGACAAAAGGGCAGTGCCAAGGAGACTGGACTGTCTGGGGACATCATAGACACAGAACAAGCTGGGGACACTGCCAAACCCACAGGCAATGCCAGGGCACCACAGTGTCAGATCCAAACTGTGAGGCCTTAGGTTCAACCTAGTAGATGAGATGTCCCTGCATCTTTTAATAAATTAGAATGATGATCTACTCTTCGCTCAAAATAAAATGATTTTACCAGATTTTTTTGAAAAACTGAATCAGGCATCTTAACTTTATCTTCAAAAATCACACTGCTGGGTATACAGTAAATAGGATCCCTGGTCTTTTCTTTGCAAAGTATGCATGTTTTCCCCATGCTTGTGTGTCCCTCACACACTGAGCACGTACTTTAGTAATTATGAATGTTTCTGCCGTTGCCTTTGATCAATGTACTGGCCTCCGAACTGGGGTTGGTTCCTGAGCACCAGACAATAGCTTCCCAAATAGCCCAGTGACATCAATAACAAGTTTGGGTGTACCAAATGTAGAGAGCAAATTTCCACATGGAAATCAGTGTTGGTAGCTTTGGTATTTAATCATGGCGAATCCAAATTTTAAGCGCCAAAGACGTGACCTAAAAAAGCAGACCTTACAGATCCCATGGTCTTCTAGGTCCTAAATATTGACAAGAATTAGAAACATACTGTCAGCATGTTGTCTCTGTGGTGACTGTGATAGGTCTGCTAATGTGGCATCCTAGAGTGGACTTTGTTAATTATTAAGCTGTCCAAACAAAAGCATGCAAGTCCAGGCTCTGAAGCAGTTTTGTTCAGATTAGGCCTAAAACGTTACTCATTATGTTGACCATGTTTTCCTTCTTTCATTTATCTTCCTCTCTAGTGATGATGTGATGCCCAGTTGTACCATTTGCATAAGAACCAAAGCTGGCAAAGTATCTTGCAAAAAAGAAGCCCCAAATATCATTTTGCACAAGTTTTCCTGTGCAGGCAAAAGCAGACAGAATCCACTCCTGAGGGAATCCTCTGTCAGAAAGAAGCAAGACCTAAACCTGAGTCCAAAAGAAACATGATCACTAATGAAATCATAGCTGTACTGAAGCACATTTATGTTAAAAGTGGAAAAGTGAAATGACCAGTTGATCAGTTGATAAACATAAACGTATAATTTTGCTTGTCTTTTTTCAGCATGTAAAAAATGGTCGCTGAATGTGAAGATTTCCTGCTTTTCTCTGTTATCACTGATAACTAAATGTTCAGGGTTGTCATTAGACAAAGCGAGCGATCTGAAGACAACAAAAATCATCAGCTCTGGAGAAAAAAGGTGCGCAGATGAACTTTGAGGGGGGTGGGGTGGGCACCTACCTCCTGTCTGTTGGGCCCCATAATTTGTAGCTATGGCCCTGATCATAGTTTAAATATTATTGATACTCTGTCACTATCATCACTTCCTGCCTTATAACTGTCACATTGTTCTTTCCCTTTATACCAACCTTCTATCAGTGGGGACTTGGAGAGGTCTCTTCTGTCCTCAGGAAAGGACTCTACAAGTCTCTTAAACAGCCGGCCCAGATCGGAATAACTCCGATGCAAGTATAAAATGTTCCTGTCAGACCACTCAGTCCTGATCTCGAAAAACTCCTCTTCCTCTCCCCGCTGGCTGATGATGAGTCTCCGGATCCCGTTGACCCAGCAGTCTCGGACAAACATGTTGACCAGCGACGTCCCTTCAAACACAGCCGATGCCATTCCTCAGACGTCAGTCCAACATGCTGGGGCGGGCCGGAGGACAGCGGTCTGAGAACTGAGGAAGTCAAGGGCACAGATATGTGAAAATGAAAAATCTGGACAGTGAGGAAAGACAACTTCGACAACTTTTCGGCGAGTCCACTCCCGGCGGTCTAGCAGCGGTGGAGGATGATCATTGCGTTTGCTCAGCCCATCACAGGCGTAATCTCAACGTGGCATGATTTAGAAAAAAACAAAAAAAGAATTGACTTTAGAGTCAAAGATAACGCCCCCGAAGAACTGACTAGGCTATATAACACTTTATTTATCCGTCATCATCATCGGCGAGACGTTCAAAAGATTTTTTTTTTTTTTTAAAGTCCATAAAACTGTTACATCTCTCAAAGTAAAGCGCTGCTCCCTTGTCTGATCTGTTTCCTAAATCCAGAGCATTTCACTTCACGCTGTCTGGATAAGCAGTAGCTTTTCTGTCAGCACAGTTTCCTCCCCTCTCCTCTCCGTCCTCCCTCCTTCCTTCCTTCCTCCTTGACATCAGGGTATTATTATGCAAAGACTGCAAAGGGCTGCAAAAACAAAACTGTCCATCCCCTTCTTTATAAGCAGGAGGAGAACTTTTTTTTTTCAACGGGTTATTGGTGATCCTGCCTTTGATGCCACGTCCTCCTCAAATCAGTAGGCTACACTTAATCTTTAAATGAGATGTTTGGAAATACCCACAGGGGGGAAAAATCGGAGAAGAAGCTGCTGAAATGCAATCTCAAGTCCAACAACTGAAATTCGTCTCCTTTTTTTGCCAGCTAAGGAGCATTAACATTGGCCTATGCAGGATTTGCAGCTTTTGACCTCACATAACTCTGGTCTATTTTTGCCAATTTTTAGCCACAGCACAAAGATTCATTGTAGCCTATTATTTGTCTCCTGTCAGGGTGACCAAAAAAGGAGCAGATTTGTTCTGCATTGCTCCATTGAGCAGCACACTAATGTTTCACTGAGTGGAGAGGCAGAGACCAATAAACGAGCTTTACAGGAAGCCATGGCCCAGTCAAGTAATGTCGATTAAGCTGTAATTAACCACTGCACTGTGGGACAAGACTGCAAATAGTTCTGGTAAAAGCAATTCATAACAATATGATACAAGAAATATCATGTTAATTGCAAGTAAATGCAGACTGTCGAACACTGCTGACTGTACAAGCACACAAATGCATGCATGTATTGGTATGTATGTGGTAGTATGAATGAAAATCTGTGCACAAAACTGAAAACGGCACGGTTGTGATCATAGAGAGTGATCTAGCTCTGATGGGCACATTTCATTTTACGAGACAGAGCAGATGGTAGGAGCTAAAGTCTACCTTCAGGTCCATTTTGAGCTTGCTACTGTACCTTAGTGAGTGTTGCAGTCTAACTATAGCAAAAGTAAGAGCTCAGAATAAGGAAATACAGCCAGTCAGGAAAATGCAAAGTTTCGACTTTTAAACTGTCCAAAGAGATTTTAATGTTTGAGAGTTTTATATTCAGCTGTTTCATAGTTCCTCTTTGCCAACATAGCTGCTGTCTGCATAGAAAAGATGCTGCCACAGTACAGAAAAGGAAATATTCTGGCAATGTGGGCTCAGTGACGGATTCCTGCTTCTCTGGAAGTTCCACGTTGTCAACTACAGATAACATTTCTCTTGCCATTTCCCTGTAATTTTCAGTTCTGTTTCATTCTCAAGTTGCTAAAGGGAATTACATATATAAAACATAAGTTTCAAACAGGCTTTCAGTGTAGTTTTGTAGTAGTTAAATGAATGTTTCCACATTCAGTTTTGTAGCACTTGACTCCCCATTGTGTGTATTGAATATGGAAAATATCCCACTAAAGGGAAAGATTACAAATGTTATGGAGCAATGCATGAATGCCAAATTACAAGATCACTCATCTCTGTGGTTGTTTACAGCAAGAACTGAATAATATTACATAAGAGCTCCTTCGGATATTAACCCGTATCATTACAAAAGCAGAAATTACAGAGTGGGATGAAAATTGCTGTGATGCACTGTAATAATAAAGTAGCTCAGACCAACACTGAATGTTGAACTGTCATGTAGCGGTTGAGGTGTGAGATGCTATGTTACAGAAACCTATTGCAGAAGCTGAATCATCCTAAAAAATAAATAAATAACCAGACCTCAAACTTAGCTGTCCATCTGCTTTCAGCTTGCCTTTACTCGCACAAAAAACAAAACCCAGCCATTATTAGATAGAGCGTGGTGCATATTTGGGGTTTGGTTATGCTTAAAATGCTGAGTTCACCCTCAGCAGACAAAGTCGAAGAAGTGATGTTTCCAGAGAGAGAATCAAAAGGTAAATTGGGAAATTTCCAGGAGCTTGGTAGCTGGCATTAGTGCTTTTCATGGCGGTCCATACAATCATTGTTGAGACATTTATCTAAAAAAAAAAAAAATCCCATGGTTGCAGTAAATTAAATGTCTTATTGTGAAATAATACATTTCTTAGGGTTAGTAAGAGGTCTCAGCCTTTTTTTTTTCCAAATGTGGAGATGCTCTACGCTGCATATTTCATTTTAAGGATGAATGATTAGAGAATGGTTGTGCTACATGGAACAACTGTCTAAGAGTTATCAGAAAGCCTGTTCTCCCCTCGTGTAATAATAGGATCTGTCCATTTTGAGCAGGGCTTCAGTCTGTGGTTTGGCCACATTTACAGAGTCAGCACATTCTGCCTCAGTACCTCATTCCAGTATAATTCCTCTGAAAGAGTAAACTTTAAATGGAAAAACAGACTTTTGCCCACTCATCCTTAAAGCCCCTACTCATGCAGAATTCTAAACACAGTTGTCTCTCATTACAACAGTGGCAATGCCTAACTCTGTTAGGGAAAAGTAAGAGAGCAAGAGGGAATGTTAAGAGTTGGTTTGTGGAATAAAAGACTTGTGTCACCAGATAGACAGACTGTTTGTTTGTTTGTGTTCAAATGTCCTCACAGGTTGGAAAGATATGAAAAAATGTCCATACTTTTAAGTGACTAATTTGGGATTAGCAATTGGGTTTAGGTTTAAAAGAAGAATTTCGATTTGCCTTAGGTGAACATTAATTCAGGATTAGCTCAGGATCAAGAACTGCATACAACTAAGTTTAAGAGCGTATGAGTTATGGCATAAGGGTGAGGGTTTATAATTTACAACATCTGAGACCTCACAACATTTAAATGAAAACCTTTGCATTTGGGGAAATATGCTTATTTGCTTTCTTTCCGATAGTTAAACAAAGATTGAGACCACTGTCACATCTGCCTGTTAAATATGAAGCTGCAGCCAAGAGACAGTGAAATTACATTGCCTTAAAACTAAACTGCAACTGCAAATATGTTTATTATTTATGGTCATATAACCTGGGCTGTTTACGTTGTTTATCTTGTAACCTGGGAGGTGGACCTACAGCACAGCTTTCAAGGCTAACATTTGGGGCCTTGATTATCACCCAAGTAAAACACCCATATTTAATTATGCGGCTGAAAGGAGGAAAATGACGTCTTCTACAACTCCTGTTTTCTAATTTGTCATTCCTTCACTGCCAATCTCTTAACAGCCACACCCTGGACCTGCAGGGATGGTGTTAACATAGATGTCTCTAAGTAAGCTCAAAATGATGGAATTTAGGGGAAGCTTCTTTATCAAAATCTCCAGTGAAATCACCCCCAGTTTCAAAGTCACTCTGCTCCAGTTGCTCACAAGCCATGACAATGTAAACCTGCTTCCTCATCCCTTCCCTAGAAGCATACATAAATTTCTCTCTCCGACAAGGCCAAATACTTATGGCATATTTCCAAACCAACTTCTTTACCCTTGTAAATTCTGAGCCAGCCCTTGTTCCCTCTGAAAACCGAACATCAGAGGCACATAAAGCAAAACCATTCAGAAAGGAGCAGAAAAGGAACAAAAACGTAACGTTCTTTACTCTCTGACATCTGTCAGAGAGTAAAGAACATCTGCGCTGATGGAAGCAGGCGTTCCCTTTTTATTCAGAAGCATTGTGACCAGTGACACAGCTTCACTTGGAGGAAATCCTTCTGAGTCATAACTCTGTCTTTGTCCATACCAGAGGACAAAACCCACTGAAGAGTGTGGGGTCTGGGTTGACACTGGGTTAGCAAACTGCTTGAGTGTTTTTAACAGGCTCTATAATGGACTGTGGTTGTCTTCACTGAGCATCTGCTAGACCTTATGTTTTATGGCTCCATCCTTTTTGTGTCTCCAGTGAAGCTTGGAGAGCATAGGCCCTCAGAGTAAAGTTAGACCTAATGTCTGCTTGCTTTATTTCCTCACTATGGAAAGCTATGCAGGTGGTTCTGTGAATGTTGATCCATCATTCAGTTTCACAGTTTTTACTGCATAAAACAAGAAAAGTCCTCAAGATGATGCTACTTACAGTACATTAAATATACAAAACAACCCCAGAGTTTGGTATAACGTGTTAGACTATTTCTTGGTTGGGAGCAGTGACTTCCTGGAGTCTCGACTAGTTGCCTGGCAAGCTCACAACAAGACTTCGGTCTAGGTTAGCTGTGTCCCCTGCTTCCAGTCTTTATGCTAAACTTGGCTCCAGTTTCGTATTCAAGGGACAGACATGAGAATGGTATTTATCTACTCGTGTAACTCTCAGCAAGAAAGTGAATATGTGTTTTTCCAAAAATGACCATGTACTATGTTTGAAGTTTATTGCCTTTTGTTGACCAAGTTAATACAGGTAAAACATACAGCAAGACAGGAAAAAAAGGAAAACTCACACATTGGACATTCATTGGAGTCTAATCTTCATCTTTACAAAAAGATTGCACAACATTTTAAATCATTATCTGTATGACACAGTCAGACTGTCTCTTCTCTAGACTGCACAGCAGCAGACAACATTCATGACATACTGTAATACTTCTTGATTTACTGGGCACACTGGGACAGAGGTCTCAGCTGATGGAATACCTAATGTCTCCATGACTGACACTTTAATCTGTGAGGAGACCTCCAGCTTGCAACTTTACCTTGTAAATCCGAGATGCACAGCACAGCAGAAGGCTGTGTTCCAGCTCCTCGACCCTCTCTGTGTACTGTTTATTTTTTTCAAAGGGGCTCCTGCAAAAACTGAAGTCTCATTAAACTTTTAGACATTTTTATATAATTGTTCTATAATCTGAAACAGAATCAAAGTTTTGTTTTTGGTTTTTTTTGTTTTTTTGGCTAGCCTACTCCAAGCAAGATGTCAACAAAACACATAATGATAACACCTGCAGGACTGTCATCTGCCAGAAACAGTTGTCCCATCTGCCAGAATGTCAGCATTAATGCTGTTATATCTACACGCCTCCATTACTTTCACACAGCTGTGAATAAGCAACCGCAGGTGCCTCACAATAACACGATTTACTGCAACATATAAAACTGTCAAGCGTGGATAATAACCACCCCTGAATCCTACTGCATCCTTGAATGTCAAGTGATGAGCTGTGTTAGAAGATGCTGCTTACTTTTACATGTTTTGCAACTCTTTGCCATGTAGATCTGTCTGTTTTAAACGTTGTATGAAGCAACACACGATCACAGTTTGTTGTTTCCTGGATCAGTGTTGCTGTTACAATGCTGCACTGCAGAAGAGAGCATTTAAATCAAGCATTCATCTGACATTTTTGTTGAGCATACCAAAGGTGCACACTGAGGTTCACAACTAAAATGCACCCTGTGGTGCATGAGGGGCCCTCAACCACATGATCCTCTGACTGACCAGGGCCATCCTGTGGTATCCCGTGGAAAACAAAGCGGCCTCCTACCCTTTGTTGTTTCAGTTTCTTTTCTGTAGCCTATTTGGCTGTCTCTCAAAGACTGCATCCAAGGCTCCTGCCAGCACTGCATGCTTGCAGGGGAACTCTGTGATATGTCCAGTAAGATTTGAACTTCGTAGAGTTTATGTGTACTTTCTAATTCTAATCCTTAAACTTTCTATCCAGAAGTCTGGGACTGTGCATTGTTTTTGTTTTTTTTTGTTTGTTTGTTTTTTTTTTTTTTGGGGGGGGGGGGGGTATGTGGGGTCCATTGCCACACCTGCCTTTTTCTCTTCCAATGCATACCTGGGGTTTATTACCATGTCCAGATATATTTTACCGAGGTAGC
>JBBMJY010000013.1:4558220-4590208 GCA_037833715.1 Toxotes lorentzi
TTCCTTTGCCTCTTTTTCTCCTTCTTCTTTTTCTCTCTTTTCTTTTCTTTCCTTTCCCCATGTGGGGTCAATTGCAACACTTGGCTTTTTCTCTTCCAATGCATACTTGGGGTTTATTATCATATCCAGATATATTTTAACGAGGTAGCTCACGCATATGAGTTTAATATATTACATTTCTGTTAGTCAAGTGAAAATAATCTCAGACTAATTCAACAAAATGCAGAAAGTGTTGCAACTGTCCCCCCCGCTTCCTTCTTGGTTACTCCTAGTAGTGCCTCCTTAATGTATGACAATGTAATGAAAGCATGCTCTGGCCTTAATTACAAGTATAATACGAGCATACACCCTGGTGGACAAAAAGACAAATTTCAGTGTACAATTCTGGACTGCAGTGCACCGCCAGCACAACAGAGGGCACGTCAGTGTTTAGATATTGTGGGACTTCTCTGGGCAAAATAATCGAAAAAGAAAAGGCCCCTCAACTGAGGAAAATGGCCGACGTTGAGATGGACATCACGTCCAGAAGAATGAATAATGGGAACGAACACGTGTAAGTGATTTAATTTAAAATAAGACGTTCGTAGTAATACGGTATAAGCTCCTTCCTGATCCGAAATCAACAGGGAATTGTTTTGTTAGTTAGATGTGCGGAGGCTAAACTGAGACGCGGGTTCACGTTGTTGCCGGGGCTAGCTAAATGACATGCTAACGGCCGGCTAACGTTCTTAGCCCACCAGCTAATGTTCTGTAGCTCACCTAGCGTTAAGTTTCAGTTAACGCGTAGCACTTATTTGCCAACACTGAATTGCTGTGTATTTTCTTCTGTAATATACGTGCCAGGCGACATACCGTGAGACGGTGGTGCTTGGTAGCGAGCAACGACCCTGAAACTTCAGTTATCGTGGCTAGAAGCTACCCTAGGATGTAGCTTGTTAGCTCTAAGTTTGCTAATAGCGGTTAGCATACCAGAGCTAATGAGTGAAAATCGTCTTGGCGGTCGATCGAAACGAGTGAAGTACACATGGTGACAAATGTCGTTGCCACAGTAATAAGCAGACCTCCATCCCCGAAATTCCAATCACTATCGTCCCTTCACCTAAATGCTAATGTTTGTACAGTTTCCAGCTAAATTGAGCACATTACGTAACCAGGGTTTACCTAATGTTACTTACTTGTACTTGCAGTCATCCACATGCTGCCTTCTGGGTGATGGCTTCGACTCCACCAACTCTTCTAAACGTGCTGAAATGTGCGCAATGCAAGCAGTAGATTAACTCCACGGCACACTTGCACGATGTCGGTCAGTTAGTTAAATGCTGAAAGAAAACAGTCGTTGCTGTGGCGTTTTCACAAACTCAAAATACAATGTAAAAACATATATATATATTTTTTAATAAAAGTGGTCTCTTTACTAAACACTGTAAGATAAAAGGTGGATTTCACCGCAGCATAGAAAGTTGGGGATGTTTTTTAAGGATACCAAAAATCATTTGCGCCCTGGTTGCTAATGGTTACTGGTGTTGGAGGAGGCACAACAAGAGAAAGCTTCTCTGCAAGCTCTATGTCCTCGGTGTGTGCTAGAGCTGCAGTAAAGGCATCAGTGTAACATGGAGCTGCATCTCTATTTTTCAAAGGTCGAGGTGATATCTTAAAATGTCTTGTTTTGTCCAACTAACAGCCCAAAGATGATGCATTTACAATTATAGTTAAAATGGGGCTATTAAAGATGTTCTAACATTTGAGAACGTAGAAGCATCTAATCCAGTGTTTTTGCTTGAGAAATTGCATAAGTAATTACTGAGTTACTCAGTCATTTTATTTCTTAATTATAGCTGTAATCATTACTCAAATGATGGACCCTCAACAATCATCTGTAACCGTTTTGATAATTGACTGTTTTAGTAATTTTTCAAGCAAAAAATAGCAAATATTCTGTTTACATGTTTCTGTTTTATATCAAAGTAAACTAAATGTGTTTGGTTTTAGTCTGTTGGTTAGACAAAACAAGACGTCTGTAGACGTTACCTTGGACTCTGGGGAAATGTGATGGACATTTTCCTCTTTGTTTTTCTGAAGTAAATCACTATTTTTTTTATCACAAACGTGTGATATTGTCTGCTTAACATTCAAGACTATTTTCTGTTAAACAGGAAGCAAGATCTGGAAAGCCATGAAAGAAGTGGAAATGAGGACAGTGGAGACATGTCGGAGGAAGAAGAGGAGGAAGAGGTAGGGGCGGACAACTACCTAAGCCTAAATATCTTCAGTGATATGATGATCATGATCTAAACTTAACATTAGATTAAATCTATAAAACTGAAGAAAAAAGATGACTGTTCACCACATGTAAAATTTTGAATAGGAGATGATCTGACACCTGAATCAAATGTCAAGCTGATAATTTGTCTCTCATCCTAGGAGGAGGCAGAAACTAATGGCGAGAAGACAGAGGAGGGGTCCAAACATCACAGCAGCAGTGGTAAACACAAGCGGAAAAAACACAAGCATCGCAGTAAGCACAAAAAACACAAACATGCCTTTGATGAGGACAAGGACCGCAAACGCAGACATCGTCATAAACACAGGAAACACAAACGCAAAGAGGGTTCCTCTCTATCTGGTGCTGGCCTCTTTGGCTCCTCCAGCCATAGAAAAGTTGAATCTTCTCCCTCCTCTGGAAATCCAAGTCTGGACGATCGAGCCTTGCTGGAGGATTTGGAGAAACAGAGGGCCATGATCAAAGCTGAGCTGGACAGCCAGTTGATGGAGGGCAAGGTTCAGTCCGGCATGGGCTTGATCCTTCAGGGTTATAACTCTGGATCGGAAGAGGATGGAGATGCCAGGGTAAGAAATGGAGAACAGCGTCAAAAGGGCAGCTCAGGTAAACCCATATCTCCCAGAGGGGGAAAAAGTGGGAAATCGAGGCGGGACTCAACAGAGGGCAGTAAGTCAAGCTCCAAGCGCCGTAGTAGAAGTAAGTCTGCAGACAAACCTGCTAAGGAGACTAAGCAGGATAAGGTGACCAAAAGCACCAAGGACACAAGTGTTAAGGACAGAGGCCGTGGCAGGAGCAAGTCAAAAGACAGAAAGCGTTCAGACAGCACTGATAGGTCCAAGGAGAGAAGGAAGTCCAACTCTCCCTCCTGGAGAGGAGAGCAGAAAAGCAGCCGCTCTGAAAAACGTTCCTCTCCACAGCGGGACGACAGACCAAACCAGGAAAGAGCAACCCGGCGGTCCAGATCACCTGGACGAGAGCGACCCGGTCGGTCTGACACTGACAGAGACAAGCGGCCAGCCAAGTCTCCATCCAAGGACGCGTCGTCGGGGAAGGAGAACCGCTCCCCTCATAGACGAGGACCTCACAGCCCTACAAGGAAACGCAGTGCTTCTCCTCGCCACAGAGATTCCCGCCACCCCTCGGCTAGTGCCACAGACAGGACCTCGAAACAGAGCCACTCTCCATCCAGAACAAGGTCTTCCCCCAGGAGAGGCCGCAGTCGCTCACCAGATGCCAGAAGGAGGGATGCTGACAGGCAGGACTCACCACTGAGGTTAGTGAGCAGACCGGTTTGGCTTGCATAACTTAGCATGGTAATAAAAGTTGATTGGGACAGAGGAGTTGGCCTGTAACGCCACAAAATGTATAATAGTCTGACTGATTCTAAAAGATGTACAGACATCAAATATTTGACTGTTCAATTCAAGACAGTTCAATCAAGTGTTTAAAAACAGACCATTTAAAAAGAGAAACATGCAGCATTTGAAAGCTTTCACTGACAGGCTGTCATAGTTCATCTGCATTGTAACAGTTTTCTTGAAACGACTATGAGGAATGTCCAGTTCAGCCTGTCTGTCCACCATCTGATGTTCAGGAAGCGCCTGCGGACAGATGCCGGGCCAGGCAGAGACAGATCACGAGACAACAGTCCCAGATCATCCTCTCGCCGTAGGATGAGTCGCTCACCTCTGAGACGGAGGTCCCCATCACCACGACGACGCTCCCGCTCTTCCCCTCGCAGGCGGAGCAGGTCTCCACTGAGACACAGGTAATGGCAAAACAGCAAATTTTGACTTTGTATAGTCAGTTGTCTTAACTTCACTTCACTGTCAGCATTTGTCGCTGGAACTTTACTTGCAGTCAGTGTCTCCCAGTTGTACTGTGATATTTTTATGAGGTAATAAACTGTCCCTCCTTGACGTCTGAACCTTACAGGTCTGGGGAGAGAGACAGGTATGGTAGGCTCAGACAATACCGTCGCTCAATGTCCCGCGATCGGGAGAGGAGAAGGCGGCGCAGCAGAGATGAAGACAAGTTCAAGGGAAGCCTCTCAGAGGGCATGAAGGTAGACCAGGAATCCTCAGAGGAAGAAGTGTGAGTAAAAGAAGATATTTTTAATTCCATTTCTTAGCAGATCATACTCGGGATCTGCAAAGATCACAAGTATTTTATGTGTCCTTTTATAGTCCTGCTGCGTGACTGATAAT
The DNA here is from genome assembly GCA_037833715.1 of Toxotes lorentzi. Classification (NCBI taxonomy): domain Eukaryota; kingdom Metazoa; phylum Chordata; class Actinopteri; family Toxotidae; genus Toxotes; species Toxotes lorentzi. The sequence continues at coordinate 4,562,709 of JBBMJY010000013.1, forward strand.
GTTAATATATCAGCACTACTATATCAGGGTTCACTGATTCCATCAACAGGAAACTGTGAACTTTTCATGTTTTTGAAAGCCTCACATGTGTTCACAGGCTGGAAGACTTTGATGGCGAGGAGATAGATGAAGAAGCTCTCATCGAACAGCGCCGCCAGCAGCGCATGGCTATTGTGCAGGTCTGTGCACACTTACCAAATCTACTGTTTTAGTAGTTGTCATGCAGTCCAATATTGGTGAAGCTAAAAGGATCACAAAAATAAACAACACAGACATGTACACAAGTTAACTGTGTTTGAAATGCATTCTTATGGTCTACTGTTCCTGCCATTGTACAGAAATACAAGGTTGTGAATGAAGACACCAACATGGTGTCAGAGCCCAGCAGCCCTCAGAGCAGCACACGCAGCCGTTCACCCTCTCCCGATGACATCCTGGAGCGAGTAGCCGCAGATGTCAAGGAATATGAACGCGAGAACCTCAACACCTTTGAGGCCAACATCAAAGCCAAGCACAACCTCATCGCCCAGGAGAAAGACGGTAATGTCCTTGTCAGGACTATCATGTCTGTTGGCATACAAGGCCAACTGAATGAACAGAGCAAAAACATATAAAGGTGATTTCATCTGAAACATCGGTTTGGTTTGAAAACTAGAACAGGACTAGGTCAAGCGCTAAACAGGTTCCATATATGCTGCCTGTGGCAGGATGGGGTCAGCTTGACCCAGGTAACTACAGAATATTATGCTCTATCCCTCCTCCAGCTTCACCCATCACATCAGACACATTTCAAAGGCTTTAGAAAATATATGTGTGTCACTGCATCTGCTCCCCTTCATCATGGAAGAACACAGCCTGCTGTGAACAGGAGATGAGAAGCTGAACAGCTAAAAGCTCTATCAGGGATCACTTTGGATAGTCTCTTCTCAGATTTTGATAGGAAGCCAAATGGCAATTTTTCAGCAGTTCTATCGTGATGAATTCAGCAGATGCGGAGGAAGGAATCTATAAAAGTGATAGCTGATTGGTAGCACTTTTGACCTGCCTTTAAATTCATTGAACCATAAATGTGCATTAGTGTTGGTACTTCCCTGCAGTTAAGAGCAATTTGGCATTTTCGTGACTGGCCAAAAGATACCAGTGTACAGAAAATCAAAAAATCAAGTGGCATGATTTGTGTGAGAAATGCAGAGTTGTGTGATGCAGGGATTTTAATTTTGTTTCTTTCTGTCATGTGTTCATTCAGTTGCTGGCTTGTAATCCAAAGCCTGGGTGTCTCTGCCACCTGCAGCATGTTTTGATCTCTGCAGAGTATGTGAATCAAACACATGTTCCAGATATTCTGTTTTACAACACAGTGGACAACCAGAAACCCATCATGTGGTGTTTTATTGTTGTTCTTTCGTTTCAGGAGCCAATCCAAAGAAGCCTTCAGCCCCTGACATGTTTACAGAGTCAGACGACATGTTTGCTGCAGACTTTGATGTGAGTGTTCTAAAATTAAATTCTGTAGGGCATCTGAACATTGCTCTTATAATGTTGCTCTGTACTGTAGCATCTATTTTACTGGCTTGGTCTTAAGTTTCAGAAAAGCACAAAACAACAGGAAACGCCACTGAGCCACTGACTTGATTTTTGTGCTGTTTCTGCAGAGTGCCAGGATGAGAGCAGCAGGTGTAGGAAAGGACTTCAAGGAGAACCCCAACCTCAGGGACAACTGGACCGATGCTGAGGGTTACTACCGTAAGTGCTCCCTTTGTTATCCTTAGATTTTGGATTGAATGCTTGTTTAATGTCATGGCAACATACCATTACAACTTATCAGTGTCTCCTCTCTAGACTTGTCCATGTGGTTGTTACAGTGGACTTTATCACATTTTTTCTATTCTAATCAGCCATCCTGCCTTTAACAAATGTATTTACCTGTGTGGTTTTTTTTGTTTTGTTTTGTTTTGTTTTTTTTTTGACATTTAGGGGTGAACATCGGGGAGACACTGGACAAGCGCTATGATGTTTATGGCTACACTGGCCAGGGCGTGTTCAGCAACGTGATCAGGGCCAGGGACACTGCGAGGGCCGGCCAGGAGGTGGCAGTCAAGATCATCCGAAACAACGAGCTCATGTGAGTGAACCAAGAACATTTTCACAAGAATGACAAATACAGATACTTAAAAATAAATACTTTCAACAGCGTGACTCGTATGGATGTTTGCTTGGATTTGCATTGATGAACAACATATATGAATTTTTGGTGAACAGGCAGAAGACCGGTTTGAAAGAGCTAGAATTCCTCAAGAAGCTGAATGACGCCGATCCCGATGACAAGTTTCACTGCCTTCGCCTTTTCAGGCACTTCTACCACAAGCAGCATCTTTGTCTGGTATTTGAGCCTCTCAGGTACTGAGAAAGGAAACACTACTTCTTTCTTCTCATAATTTCTGCAGCAACTGTTGCTTGTAGCTTTTTTTGCGATAGTCTTGCTTGTTAATGACTTGCTGCATTCTGTACTCTGTAGTATGAATTTGCGAGAGGTGCTGAAGAAGTATGGGAAAGATGTTGGGCTCCATATCAAGGCGGTGCGCTCCTACAGCCAGCAGCTCTTCTTGGCCCTCAAGCTGCTCAAACGATGCAACATCCTCCACGCTGACATCAAGCCAGACAATATCCTGGTACGATCTGAATTCTCGCTCCTAAAATCAAGATAGATCCTAGAATGATGAAAATGGTATTGACTTGTTTGTGTCCATCCGTACAAGGTGAATGAGTCAAAGACCATTTTGAAGCTGTGTGACTTTGGTTCTGCCTCCCACGTTGCTGACAATGACATCACACCATACCTGGTCAGCAGATTTTACAGAGCCCCAGAAATCAGTGAGTGGCATTATTTGTCTAAGTCTCTGATTCTCTGATATTAATAAGTTGCATTCAAGACTGGGCCTTGCTCACAATGTCTCTCCGTCTCAGTCATAGGAAAGCCGTATGACTATGGGATTGACATGTGGTCCGTCGGCTGCACTTTATACGAGCTTTACACTGGCAAAATCCTGTTTCCTGGATCTTCCAACAATCACATGATCAAACTAGCTATGGACCTCAAGGGCAAGATGCCAAACAAGGTAAAATTACATCATTTAATTTCAGTTCCTTCTGCTATTGTTTCCCTTTCCTAGATGAGGTGAGACATGTGGCTGTTACATGCAGTGTTCAAGAAGTTATGGCTGATGCAATAATGTGGTTTTCTTTCCTCAGATGATCCGTAAAGGCTTGTTCAAAGACCAGCACTTCGATCAGAATTTGAACTTCCTGTACATTGAAGTAGACAAAGTAACAGAAAGGGTAAGATGTTCTGACTTCTACACTGATGAAGGATTCAACATGTCCTGCAATTTTTATAACAAGCCTAAAAGGGTTATTTGACTGGTTTAGATCTGATGATAAGTACCTGACATGTACTGAAAATGTTTAGTAGTTATAATCATTGTATCAAGTTTGACTTGCATCTCCTTTCATTTCCCCATATCTCTGCACCATCAGGAGAAGGTGACGGTGATGAGCACCATCAACCCCACCAAAGACCTGCTGGCGGACATGATAGGAGGCCAGCGACTGCCTGAGGACCAGCGAAAGAAGGTAATGCAGCTGAAGGACCTGCTGGATGGCACCCTGATGCTGGACCCAGCCAAACGCATCAGTATCAACCAGGCTCTGCAGCATCCCTTTATCCAGGAGAAGATTTAACACTGCGAACGCCACACACTCCCAGAGCAGACTGAGAACCAACCACTAAACCAGCTCTGACAGGAACTCTGCAGCGAGGCAGCCAACCCACAGACTTCTATTCAGAATGTCATGGATTTTTGTTCTTCCTCAACATTATTTTGTTTATGGATACATAATTGTGTTTTATTGTAAATAGGTCATTGAAATGGTAGCCATTCTTGATTTTGCAATTTATCATTGTAAACTTCCCCTCGTACCTGGCAATGCAGTTATGGACTTTTTTTTTTTTTTATTTAACTGGCATTGGAGTAACAGATGTTTAAAAGAAAAATATAATTCCTGTAAATACTGTATGTCTATTGCATTAACAATCTCAAGCAGCAGACAGTTGAGTTTTGTTGTAGTTGCGGACATCTGAATACATCATTCTTTTTTTAACCACATTGCTCATTGTGGGGCGATGCATGCTTTTGAATGTGCACCCTTTGTGCTCTAGATTTCTGTGGTGCCGGCCTGTGTAAATGCTCTGTATGTGCATCAGTGTCCCACATGTGACAGCCACCCCACCCCCCACCCCCACCTCCCTACCCCCAACCCCCAACCAAGTTTCCAGGCCTTGAGGTCTGCATTGAAGGAATAGATTCATATTATGTACTCCTTGAACACGATTTTTATTATTTTCAAAGCAGGTAGTCATTGTTTTCTGTTGCTGGACATTTCCATGTTTTTTACCTTCCTCTCCCTCCAGCACTCTGGCTAGGTCCTGGCTCTTAAGGCTCTCACATTCAAGTGCCTCCTATATGAGCCTAGTGTGTTAAAACACCAAACAATGCTGGCCTATTGAAGCCACACCTGTGTCCCTCCTCTCCCACTGTTGTAAATAGTCCATAGTTAATGTCATTTCATGTATGATTAAATTTGCTTTTTTTTGTTTTGTTTTTTTCCATTAAGTGGTTAAAAAACAATCTTGTGATTTCAATAAAGAATAGTTGTGGAAACGCTGCTGAAAGAGCACCTTCAATATAAGACAACTTTTTTTTTAGTAATAAAATGTTTCCTATTGTATACCAAACCCCCTTTCTTTCATTTTATCCCCTGACATGTTGGCATCATGGAAGTGAACATATGCATATGCTTTTAACATACCCTGGATAAGATCCTTGTACCCCAGTCAGTGTAGTGTGAATATTGCGAGGGAGAAGGGAAAGGTGGTGTTTTTGACTGAGGGGGCTGCAGCCTCAGAGCATCAAAAGCAAAAACGCTCTATCTTGTATCCAGTTGGAACAATTTACGGGCTCTCATGCTCCCTCTCTGCAGTGGAAAGTCTAACTGTACCCTTCATTTCCGTCCCATGATTGCACTTGTGTTGAGCCTCTAAAAAGCATAATGGGAGACTCGCTTAGAAAAGATTCCCATTTTACTCTGTCTGGAAAGTTAGGGAATGATGCAAGATCTCTCTGTGCTTGCATGGAGCGCACTAAAAGGACTTCTGATAGGAGCTGATGGGCTGTCAGCCTCAAGGCATCCGTAAATACATGTGGGCTATATAGTGGAATAACCACTGGTAAAGAGGTCAGTGTGAATGGGTGAGGATACTAACACCTACTGGCTTTAATCTCAACGTAGCGCGAGGAGGATGTGACTGCTTTCAATCTGAATATGTAACCAACCAACCATGCCATCAAATTCTTGAGAATGTAACTCACATACTCCATAGCTCCCACCTTGCAATGTAATTGTAATTTCTTGTGATGATCAGAAGAGGGCATCAGAAGCACTAGCTATTCTCCAGTCACTGAGGGGGACTGGAGTTAGAACTTTTAACATTTAAAAATATCTAAACTAACATCAGACTACATATTTATTTACTGTCTGGTCGCAGTTTTTTTTTTTTATCAATCTGCATAACATGGTTGCTTTGGATATGGTTTGATAATGTTTTCCAGTTAATAGTACTATCAGGTATGTGCAAAATTATCAAAGTAGTTAATCATTTTATCTTCTATCTTGGGTTAGTGTCTCCATCAAAGAAATATGTATAAATAAATATGAAATATGTAATTCAAACCAAAACATTTCATATTTTATCAAACCATTGTATAAAGAGGAAATGAGACTTAAAATATAATTTCCATTTTTATTAAAACCATACAAACATTTGTAGTCAGTTATAAAAGAGCAAAGTGGCTCTTCTGGCGGAGGGGCAGCGCTGGGCACTTGAAACTCCGCTCTGAGCCAGATCTGTCTGGCCTCTACCCCAGGGCCTGGGAATCCCTGCTTTCAAAGTCAGTTCTTTATTGGTCCCAGGATACTCCCCATTTCCTCTGCTAAACCTACAGAAAGAGTATTGTATTTACATATTATATATAAAAGCACAATAAATGTGAAAACTTAAAAAAAAAAAAAGTCAAAGAAAAGTAGAATGCATTTCGCAAATCTTAACTTTTCTGATATTCAGACTTTTCTTATATAAATGTTCTAGCATTTTATCTTTTTTTCAGGTCTCACAAGACATTTTACATTAATTTTTCATTTTTTCATAATTCACAATGGAAGATTGGCAGTGATCTTTCTCTTTACCAACAGGCAGATACGTATAAGGCACATACCTCAATGTAATTTCCTTCTTTCAAAGGAAATGATTTCTACTTCTTTGAAGAAAAAAAAACACCATCAATGCACAGCTACAAAAATGACGAAGTAGTACCAAAGAACAATAAAACAAAATGTACCTCATTGCTTTGATGCTGAATAAAAGGTAAACTACTCAATATTCTGTGCGCAGTCATTTTAAGACTGCAAGGCAATACTAACACTGTTGACAAAGTCACTGCAATACTCGAAGGCAGTACACATTCTGAATTTAAGAGCTTTGGAGAAAACAATACAGATGATTTCCTATAAAAACAAAACACATCACTTTACAGCACTGATCATCATGAGAGGAAAATTCATGTGCTGTGGACCATTGATGGCCATTAAGACAGATTAAAACCATAAAGTACTCAATTCATGTAAGCGTACATAGAGCACCAAATGTGACCTTTGATCATCAAGAAGAAAATGTCCATTTTCATCAGCTCCAAACAACCGTGCAATCCAACATCAAAAAACAGATTATCACAAACAGAATATTAAAACACTGTTATATACACTTGTGAGTACCTTACCAGACTAACTAAATCAAGCCATTTAGATATCAAGTAGACAACTATCTACGGTGCCTCAAAAACTTGGATGTGTTGTCCATTTTTTGGACTCGATACCACCTTGACAAAAACACCACTTGGTAAAAGTTGGTAGAAGCACTGAAACATTTACTGATTCACAAAAGTAACATACAAACAAAATGACAACAAATGTAAATATACCACTTATTAAAACCTATGATATATAAAGTTATCATCAGGGCCTGTTAAATTAGTGACCCATATGTCTTACCTGCTGCAACAAGAATGGATTTAGCGATTTTGTACCTGTGGGATCAGAACGGTAGATACTTGGCACATGGGTTAGTCTATGGACTTATATAGACAGTGTTCAATGTTTAACCTTAAATGCATGCATTCTTAAACAGTGTGTACAGCAAAAACAGTGACAATACACAGAATACTGTTTCAAAGATGTGAGCTTTTGCTCACCATCACATAGTAATACAAAGAGAAGGGCTTCCAAAAATAGCCTTCATTCCAGAAAAGGAATATAACTATTTAACTATACATAATTTCGATACATCCCATTTCTGTGTGGGATGACATTTTTACAAAATAAACAGGTTTGGCAACTGCCTGTTCCAGAACACTTTAAGTACATAATAAAGTTCTCATAATTGCCACTTTTGTCTTAATCTTCACATACACCAGAGTTTTTCTCTTCCTTTTTTTCCATTTTTCCTAAGGGAGGAGAAAGCAGAGAGAGAGAGAGCAGCTACTGCATGATAGCCAGGAACTTGCTCTCCTCAGCAAGTGTGGTGAGGAGTGAGCTCATGTCTCCGATGGCCATGTTGTTTAGGCCAGGGGCCACACTGTGGAAGGTTGTGGATGCTCGAGGGGTGGTCAGGCGTGATGAGGTCCTGGACAGACCCTGGAAGATAGAGGGACTCAACATCCCTGAGACCAAGCTACCCTGATCATAGCCATCCTCCAGCATGGTGCCAAAGTCCAGACTTACCCCTTCACCTAATACACCAGACACATTGCCATCCACTGTGCTCGTCACCTGATCTGCACCAGGGGAGAGAAGAGCAACCGGGTTCTCGTTGCCACTGCCACCACCTTGCCCCACTGACGCATCCACGGAGCCAAGCAAGCACTGGTCTTCCAGGACAGGGAATGAGGGGGCCTTGCGATCAGCTGGTTCGTAAGAGAGGCAATCACCAAAGCCCTGCTCTATGTATCCATGGTCTGGGGCCTCCAGTTTCAGCCCAGATACCTGATGTGCCAGGGAACAGTGGTCCCCACTCCTCTGTAGTTGTTGCGGCTGATCGAGGCTAGCCTGGATTTCACTGGCGCTCTCAGCATTGAGGTACTGCTGGGTCCTGACCAAGTTCCTGTAACTGTTGTTCGATGGGCGAGGTGCATGGACCTGCCGATTGTGATTCAGAGCAGTTCCCTGGGATAGGCTGGGGAGATTGTCCATGGAGCCCCTGCTAAGGTTTAGATTGTTCCCAACCTGACAGGAGGTGCTGCTGTTGTGGTTCTGCTGGAAGTGGCTCTGTTTTTGAGGTCCATTGGAGACTTGCTGTTTGAAGCCCTGGTGCAGAGGCTCATCAATGATCTGTGAGAAGTTAGGCCTGCCAAAGATGTTTGTAGAGTTGTGACTAGTGCCCCTAATGTCCATGCAGGAATTCTGCGATGTCTCTAGCTTCACCCCAGGGTTGACATAACAAGCACTTTGAGACTGATTAGCTTGGGAACAACTGTTCTGGAAATCAAGGGACACTTGCTGTTGAACTACCATGTTTCCAAACCGTCCAAAAGGTACAGATATGGGTCCATGTTCTGTGCCCGACCACCTTGCACACTGTGTTTGGTGGTTTTGTTCCCTCTGAGGAGACCTGTCAGCGCTGCCCGAGCTCACTTCATTCCACTGGATGGGAAGCTTACTGGGGCTCTTCCTCTCTGCTATCTGCTGCTGGAGACTATGGGTCGCAGAGTGGGCCATATTCAACCCTGATGTCTGCATCTGTTCCATGTCCTCCATAGATGGATGGGAGGTGTCCCTTTGGCTAGAAGCTATTTGGTCCTCAATTTGCATGTAGGAGCCACCATCCACTTGAACCTGGGAGTGGAGATACTGCACCAGGTCATCTGGTAGCATATCCTCATCTCCTAGCAAAAGGCCAGCCTCCCCATCATCCTCCATGGCCAGGGCTTCTAAGGCTGCATGCTCTGCAATGCTAGGAGTGTTCGGTGAGTGCTGCAGACCTCTCAGCAGGTTGCCTTCTGAGCGCGTGTAGTTCTGTAGGCTAAAGTTACGGGTTTCAGGTGTAGAATGATGAGACAGGGGTGGAAGAGGGTGAAGGTTGTTAAGGCTGTTGAAGCGTTGCACTGGGGGCAAACTACAAGTATCAGGCGCCTGTGTCCGGACTGGGTCACTGGCCCTCCGGTTCCCATTCAGCAGTCCCTCACCAGGATAGAAGACCCTCCTCCTGTAACCTGCATGTCCCATATACCCATTGGTGTACCCGTTGGTGCCATCACTGCAGCGATGCGGCCTGACTAGAGGTGGTAAACAGTGGTTGCTACCACCCTCATCCATCATGGCCATGCGAGTCTTCAAGCTCATGCGCTCCATGTTGGGTAGAGGCGTGGGAGGTGGGCCGCCAGTTGCTGCTGCATACTTGGCTTTAAGGTGGTAGTGCTGTGCTGGGGTTAAATTGAGCATCCCTCGTGAGCTCCCTCCTCCTCCTATGCCTACTCCTCCTACACCTCCACAGCCCCCACCTGAGAATATCCCTCCACCCCCCCCTCCTCCCCCACCTCCATACTGACTAGCCTCGCTGGACCGGCGGGAGGCATCAGTGGAGATGGGGTCGTAAGAGTCAGTGGAGCTAAGGTTGTGGAGGCGGCGGTGGTGGGCAACTGCCATTGTACCCTCACTTTGGGAAGCCTGGCTGGAGCGTCGGCTGGAGAAGCAGGGGGAGATGCCTGAGGAGCGTCGGCTGCTACTCAGATAGGCTGAACTGGTGGCGCTACCACTGCTGTCACGCCGGTCTCGGAGCAAATTGAGCACTGTTAGCTCTGTGCTGCCCAGCTCAGCATGAGCAGGTGGCTGAGGAGCAGACACCCCCCACTGTCTGCCCAGACAGGATCCTGGGGAGAAACACAGACAGAGGAACGGGAATGAAGAAAGTTTGAACACAAGAGAGAGTGAACAAGGAAATTATATGGTGAAAGGGAGATTACTGGAGGATGAGAGAGGAGAAGCCAACCAAGTTAAGTTGAAGTGCGAAGAGATCCCTCAAAACAGATGTTACCAGAGACAACTGGCAGTACTTGCCCATGAAACATTGTTACACGCTATTCTCTCTGATATGATACACAGCTTGATAGGGGTTTGATACCATTTTCTGGCAGAAAATAAATTTTAAGCATTTGTTTTGCCTGAATGCTTCAGTCAAAATGGGCAAGATGGAATTCAGGATAATTTATTTCTCAAAATGTGATTTGTACACACATTTGTGGTGATGTGTAAGTTCTGTGTACAGGTGCTTTTTAGCTGTGAAATGCTTACATGAGCTCTTTATGTGTTCAATAGGCTCCTAAAGGCTGTTTGTGAGGGTCGCGTGCTAAAGTAAAACATTTTAAGAGCATTTGGAAAAGGGTTCCTATACCCACTTGGACCAATAATTCAAGGATTTTCAAACAAAATGATACTAAAAAAAGTTTAAAAAGTTAACCTTACCCTTCCCCAGGATGTTAGGTAATGTGGAGCCTTTGGGGGGCGGTGTAGGGGAGAGGGGCCCCAGCCTGGGCAGCGCTCCATTCACCTGCTTCAGCCGCTCCATCTTGATGTGCTCCATCCAGCGCAGGGGGCGGCCAACACTTCGCCTCGCCTGCAGGGTCAGCATGGCTGCGGTTGCCGTGGAGACTGTGGAGTCCATAATGGGGGCTGGCTCACCCTCACACTCCTCTGCCTCCTCTTCGTTTTCCTCTTTCTCCTCGTCCTCCTCCAGCCCCTCCCCTGGCGAGCGTCCCGCGCTCACAGCAAGCTGGACTCCACTGCTGGGATAGGTGCTGATGGGGGACTGGTCACTGCTGCATGTAGACTGACCGCCAGGGCTTGGCTGAGACGTCTGACAGACACGGACCAAGAAGAAAGACGAGACAGGCAGAAGATTGGGAGGAAAAACAAAAAGAGAGAGATAATAAATTTTCCTTTACAGAACACAAGTAAATGATATACGGTGTTAATGTAATGCTGATGCATTCCCTTAGACCATTATGGGGGATAATTTTATTCATGTGTTCATATAACCATGTTGCATAATCATTGCAGTTTGTGTTGGTTGGCCAAACAAGAGAACCAACAGCTAACTTTCTTTTTTTAGAAGAGAGGTGTTTGATAGACAATGTTTTTTGTACATTATTGAGGCTTGAGTAATGCCTTCCCCTGTGATCCAGTCGGGGCACTCAATAAATGCTTCAAAAGAGAAAATCATCATGTTTTGGGTTGTTTTCAGAGGACAGGCAAATAGGATAAAGGCCTCTTGTGAGACTGGCTAGTGACTAATTAGGTTTACTGAATTATAGGAACTATGTAGCACTGAGGAATAATGGAATCACTTTTTTGGCATGAAGCGTCAACAGTGTTTAGAGGGTATTCACCCTGTTTCCTATTGAATGGATTTGGCTGCACAGTGGAGCCCTGGACAGTATCAGGCATACTTTCAGTAGCTCACAGTTCTGCCCAAAGCCATGGCCACAGCTCACAGAAATGCATCGCCTTTGGTGAATATCAAAGTGCTGTAAAATAAAATGAACAGAATAGTCTTTTTGTGAATGCGAGGGATGAAGGAAACCTACAATGACAAAAACAAATTCTGGTATGCTTTGGGTGAAAGTGCCATGCAGTTGTCATAGGATGAGAAAAGTCAAACAGACAATAAAATGATGATTGAAGAAGAGAGACTAGACTTCACAAATACAGTGTGAAGGGACACCTATCTCACCTGATTACCCACTGTCCTTAGAAAGAAAGGGAGACATGCCGAAGCATTGAACAGAAGAAAACATTTACTCATTAGAAGACAGTGTTAATTGGGCAAGCACCATGTTCAGTGTTAAATCACACACAACTGAAATACTCAGCATTCAAATTACTATGTAAAGTAAAGAAACTGGTAGTAAAAGTATTAAATAACTGAAAAGGAATCTAAATAATGTTAAAGGTGTGAGCGTCAGGGAGCAAAATAGGTATAAAGCCTGAAATTAAGTCTTACCATGGGCTTCTCTGTCTTTATGGACTTGACCTGCAGACATTCATCTTGTTTTGAGGTAGCGTGGTTGTACTCCCTTGGGTCTGTATACCCACTCAGGGGCAGTTGCCCTGGCGACCGGCCCTGGCTGTTGCCCCCTGATTCCCGGGGCTGGGGTGGAGGGCGTGGGTAATCGCCACGCTGTTTCTTGGTGACATGCGCCTCCGGGCCGTGCACCGTCTTCACATGCTTACGTAGGGAGCTGGGGTCTGTGTAGCGTTTGGTGCAGCCTGGGATTTTACACACATACGGTTTCTAAAAAGGAAAGGAGAAAGATTAGATGTGAGTAGCATGCTGCTTGTAAGCTCCACATTCAGGCAGCAAAGTCTGAAATTGATTGTCAGTACCTCATTTGAGTGTGTGCGATTCTGATGTTTCGCCCGATCTGAGGCATTAGAAAAGGCCTTGTTGCAACCTTCGTGCTCACACACATATGGTTTCTCTCCGGTGTGGGAACGTAAGTGAGTCTTAAGGTTTTCCAGACGGGAGTAGGCCTTGGTGCAGCCCTCAAACTGCAGGAAAAGAGAGCAGAGGAAGAGAACATTAGCAGGTTACATGTAAAATAGCTTTTCATCTGCAAATAAATGAAGCCAATGGAGCAAATAGAAGTGTCCTTACTGTGCACTTGTGCGGTTTTTCCCCAGTATGCCTGCGCATGTGGACCACCAGCATGTACTGTGCCTTGAAGGGCTTCTGCTCTCGAGAGCATTCCTCCCATCGACACACAAACTCCTTCTTTTCCCCATGGATATGGTCATTGTTGATGTGCTACAAAAGAAGATGAGAGAACTTAACTTTGTGTCTGTACATGAGTATGAAGTTAAGGTTAAGTGCTATGTCATTTTGCCTTTAACTGATTTGATGATCAGCTTTAGGGATTTTTTTGCTCTGGAAAAGACGAATACAACAATCTCTTTCCTGTTTTCCATTTTCTTGCATGTGGTTCTTCTAATTTCTTCCATCTAATTTCTCTTATCTCTTTCCTTCCTCTCCAGCCATTCTGTTTTTCCTCCCTAGCTCTGTTGAAATCTGCACAAAGACGGGCAAAGAAGGCAGACTTGTGAGTTTCAGTGTCCGATCTGAACAGGATTTTCAAATAAAACCCTGTCACTTCACATCACACTGGGCCCTCGCCCCTGCATGACAAGTGCTGACAGTTGTGCTGCCGTGGCAACTTCCAATCTGAGGCTTAGTAAGAAGGGGAGGTGGGAGGGAGGTGAGGAGATAGGGCGAAAAATCAAAAGTTCAGTCAAGGCATCTGAAATGCAAGGGCTCTACAACTCCAGCCAAGCATTATATCTGTGAGCACCACCTTTCTCTCTTCCTTTTCCTCCACCTTTCTTCTTCTTCTCTCACTAACTGTCTTGTTAAACAGGGTAAGTGGTGGATGTTACAGAGGAATGAAGGAGGTGCAGGAAATATACATGCAGACACAGACCCTCTGGGGATGAAGTCAACATCTGGCTCTCTTTCATAGACAACAGTGTGTGGTGGCCTCTGAAGTGCCTTTCTGAGAGCAATTTAAACCCAGGGAGACAGACACAATATCCTGACCAAAAGAAACCAGTATTATTACATTCCTGAGTCTTTTTACCTTGGGGGTGAATGAAGAGAGCCGGATGGCAACATGAGAGAAGGATGGGAGATAAATAGAGACTTGACTTTGACTGCTCTTAAATGTCTGGGGAAAACGGGCTTTCTTTGAGCACTTACTCGCAAGATGGTTGAGCTATAAAACATGCAGGACCAAAGCAAATAAAGTATCCAGGGTCAGTTCCCCTCTATGCGTGACACTGCTCTGACAATGGCATCTTTGTACCTCCCCAGCGCTCTGCCCACTGGCCAGATCATGACCCCACATAGATCTATGACCATGACATTCACCAGAAACTGCCCTGCTTTTAATCTTTCTTCAAGACATTTTGACCCTGGGTCTCTTCTAACTACAAAACCACCGCACTCCCTTCCCAGCAATACTAAAGGAGGAGTATCTACAAATGAGTCAGCGCAGTAACAGCAGGGTGCGACAGCAAAAGCAAAGAGTAAAACTGACACTAATATATCCGCAAAGGACGTCCATTATTCTCGCTTGACATTTTTTAATTTTAAAGTGACAAAACAAGACTAATTCCAGGGAAAATGATTGGGGGACTGGATGACCACAGACATTAGTGAAGTTTCCCCAAGATTGATCTCCTCCCCACCTCGGTCAGTGCCTCAGAAAACCTGACTCGTCCTCTCTTTTTCTTCCTCTCTGTGAGGGAATCCCTGTGGCAAGCGATCGGTCTGTTGTGAGCAGTGTTCAATATCCCCTGGCTGAGAGCGATGGGAGAGCGCTGTGGTGCTGGATCACGCCGGTGGCTGGCACAACACGAATGCATGCACGCACTCACACACGCTCAGATGGATACACACTCACACCCTGTTTGTACAAATGAAGGAGGTCGTTGACGGGTGTGATGCATGAGCCTCTGAGCTGACAGGGAGGGGGACAGACAGCATGGGGAGAGGGGCCGCCGAGAAACCTAATGGCATGATCTAATGGCAATTCTTATTGAATCAATAATCTCCATGCTGAGCAGACAGGCCCCGTTGGCCGGCTAAATCGACAAACAGGTGCTGATAGCGGCAGCACGGCAGGTTATTCATCTTCCCCCTGCCAGCTTATCGGCCAACAACTGTAAAAACGCCACCAAGATGGATTTAAGAGGGAGTCGCACGACAGGGAGCGCCAGCGACACGGACACAGGGGACACTGAAGCCGTCTGTGACGTATGAGGTGCGCACACACACACATACACACAGGTGCAGACTCTGTTTTCTTGGTCCAGTCCCATGCTGCGTGGGTGCAAGGCAAAAAATACCCATAAGCATAAATAGCACTAAAACATAGAAACAGTTTCATACATGGATAAGTATTTTTACGTTTTCTAAAAAATAAAAGTCTCTGATTTCAAATTATTTTCTGTCCCTCTATGCCAATGCTCAAATCCGCACAACTCTACATACATTACTGTAATACACAGAATCCCATCTTTTTTGTTTGTTTTTGCTATTCCCCAGCATTTGCCCACTTCAGTATCCATCTCCATGTCTCCTTATCAAACCCTCTCTGGGACATAGCCCTCATGCATTAGAATGCAAGCGTGCATGAAAAGAGGGCCTGTTTACAAGGCAATTTCACTAAGCTGTGGGACCCGCAACACCGTTTAGCTTTATCAAACACCACCTAATAAATCATATGCTCTTTTGTGATGTCAGTTGCTGAAGTGCTTTGTGTAAAGAGAGAGGAAAAACAGCATGAAAAAGGCAAAGAAGGCAGGGAGGGTGGGAGGGAGGGAGTAAGTAAAAGGGGGAAAGACTGAGTGAGTGAGGGAAGGAGGGAGGATGAGAGTGAGTGAGTGAGCAGGGGGCAGGGAGCTAGAATTGGCATGTGTAATTCAGCACAGTCTTTTCATCTTAGAGTAAGATACTCTAGACAGATAAGGGGCCTAATCCTTCTCCTGATCAAAAAAAATCTGCATTTTACCAATTAAAGGCCTGTGCCAGCAGCCAGAGAGGGGGGCAGCCTTCAGACTGTGCCCACGTTTATCTCCCTGCAACACTGGGGAGGCGCACAGCAGCCGCCTCAACAAGGCTGCACACAGGGAGAGCCAACTCCCCATCTAAGAACAAGGACATCACAACGCCACCTATTCAGATGACCTGGAACAGAGTGGTAGACTGTGGTGGGTGGAAAAGGCCTGATGAGCTGTGAGAACACACACATGCAGACCACCAACCCTATCACACACACACACAGCCCACATCATAGTCTTCAACATCCTCCAAAATCAGTTACAAGCAAGCCTAAAAAGACAGGACAGAACCTGAACCTGGAAAATGTTCTGATCTGTTGAAGTGCGCAAGAACACAAGTTCACAAATTTCTTGTTGACAGCCAAGGAATAAACTTTAAATGGATAATCACAGAAAAGTTTATTTTTATAAAAAAAAAACTGAAAAATTATACTAAATCATCCAACAAATATATGTGATGAAAAAGCTATAGCCGACGACTCTACAGACACTTTTTGCTATATACAGGACAATGTGGCTCACATGAATTTTTTTATCATACAGCAGCAGTGAAAATGCATAGCTCCCTTGCAGTTTTTTTCCATGGTGAAGTATCAGTAATAGATCAATGAGAAAATAATAAAAGATTGTTGAGCCAGGCCATATTAGGGAATTATGGGAGTGTGGGGTTGGCATCTCCAGCGACAAACCAGAGTGAAAAAAGCCCACTTCAGAAGAGAGACATTAAAGAAGCCACCAGGCCTTATCTTTAAAAGTACTCCCTCCAAGGGGAAAGGGGAGCGGGGGGGTGGGGGGAAAATGAAAGAGAAAATGAGAGAGGGAGAGGTTTATGCCCAAAAATGGGGGAAGCAAAAGAATGTGAAGCTGAGTGGAGCGGGAGATGGAGAGGTATAGAGTTGAAATGTAATAAATGAAATAAATACAGCAAACTAAAATTGACACCCGCCTCGCTTTTGCTGACTGGGTAGGCCAGATAAGTGAGCTAAATTGCATAGATCTGATGTTTATCTTATCGGCTGCACCGAGAGCGCTTAAACGCAGATGATAAAGGAACGCCGTGGCATGTCATGGTGAGAGCATGTTTGAGAGTGTAAAAATATGCATCAAGAGCACGGCAGGAGTGCTTTTGAACAAGGTGGAAAGCGATGAGGGTGGTGTGAAGGCTTAATTCTAAAATTAGGCCAACCACAAAGGAGAGGGGATATTTAAATCAGTGCAGCCGTTACTTTTAATACTTCAGAAAGCCTTTTTTTGTGACGTAAACTGTCAATGCAAGAGACAAATCATTTAAGGAATACTATTGCTGAATGTGAATCTGTTTAAACTTTGTACAAAGGCTTGTGGTAAAAATGGTTAAAACCAAGGAGAAACTGACATTTTTTTTCTCATCATGTTTTTCCCCAAAGCCATTTCAGAAGACAAGTACAGGGGGAAGGGATGCTCCATTGTTTGATTATATGAAAATCCCCCCACCCCCAAACCCCTCCCTGTGTGAGAGGAGAGCCACTGTGGTCCAAATACTGTACTTATCCTATTACTGAGGGGGGTGGGGGTGCGGAGAGATAAGAGCATTTTCTCGTCCGCTCTGCTGAATTAGAGGGCAGGGATTCTGTAGGCGAAGACTTTTATTGGCATCTCTCTGCATATCTGCATGTGCATAGAAAATGAGAAATAAAATACAATATCAGAAAGTCAAATGCTGGAAAAAAGAAAGAGAGGAAAAAAAAACAATTCCAAGATGAAAAATGGAAAACTAATAAGGATTTTGAAGGTGTCTGTCAACACAGCATTATATCTGATAATAAGGGCAGCTTGGCAAGGTTAGGCTGGATAGTATATACGGAGGAATCAGAGGACATTGCTTTGTTTGGATGGCCACCTGGTGTGACTACAGTAGGGGGAGGATGTACGCAAGCTTCTCCTCTATTAAGAAGCCATCCTCCCCTCCTCTCCCACCACCTTAACTCACGAAACAGGGGCAAGAAGTTGTCAAGATCCTCAACCTTTGAGCCGAGCCCTTCAAACACGTGAGGCAGCCCATTCCGCGCTGAGGATATCAATTATAGATAGGGGTTACCACCGCGGCTGAGGATTGCAATGTCAAGACGGCAAATAGACAGCTGTGGAGAGCTGAGGATCTTTCTATCAGATGTGTGGTGATGTATGTTTCCCGTGAATGTGTGTGTGTGTACACTCCAGCATCCCTTGTTCTCAGCATCATATTGATGTATTTTCACCATTTCTCCAACTTCAGTCCGCTCTCTCAGTTGGCTGACGGGTGAGCGGTTCACAGGCCGCGAGAGAGCAGCAGAGCTAATAGCATCAGTGTAAGTAGCCATAGTGGGGGCGATACGACCATAATGTCATTAATATTTAGCTTAACAGTGAACCCTCAGGCACAATATGATGAGAGCCATCCATCTCCCGGGCTGTGTGAGAGTTCTGATAACAGACAGGAGGAGGGCCGGTCCAGTGTAGTCCACAAAGCTCACATCCTGACTCTGGGAGGCTTAACCCTCCAAATCAGTTAGCACCGTTCAGCTGTGAGATGTGCTCTCCAGCTTTTGAGCCCATTACCACTGTCCCTGGATCCAATCAGGAATCCAGTGCCAGTATCAGTCAGCGCCTGCAGCTCTGACTCTACTGTAGGCTGCTGCTGCACAGACATGCAGGCAGGGGTTGTGGATAGGAAGCATTGTCCAGAATATTGCTGGGGTGTTGCTACTGTGAAAACTCTCACAGCACAGTAACTAAAGCACAATGTAGTTTTGGTGTGGGTTTTCTGTGCTGCACCGCCGCACAAAGCTTTTCACCAGTCTTATAGCTGTACACACCCTGTTGTGTCTCCCTGCTTCTCTACAAAAAACTCTGGTCCTGGAGAACAACTGGGGTCAGGTGTAAACACAAAGTGATGAATCACAACTAAAGAGTGTGCTAAACAGCAGCAAGCGCTCGGTTCAGTAACTGTCAACAAAATGAAACGGTTTGCTTTTTTTTTTTGTTTGTTTGTTCCCTGTTTAAATTGCTCAGACTGAACATCCAGTGCACAGTTTACTGATATACCATCACAGGATATTTCTGGATGATGAAACTTCTCAGCTGCCATTAGGAGCTGCCAGTGTGTTGAAACGCTTGGTGCAGCTTTACATGGACAATCAAATGTTGTCTGCTGAACTACTGTTTCTTCAACTAAACTCTACTTTGGTGTGTGTGTTACTCACTTGAACTAGCTGTTCCTGCGTGTCAAACTCGCGGCAGCAGCTCTCCCAGTGGCAGTTTGTCTCATAAACCACCTCTGGCTCCTGTTTGTTCTCATCCTTGTCTCCTTCCTCCTTCACCAGGGTCATGCCATCAGGATGATCCTGAAAAAGTGAAAAAGTTCCGACTCAGCAGGCAATACACGAAGCAAAGTAATGTAATGAAACTAATGTGAATAAGCAGACTTAAAATTAAGCTGTAAATGTTACAGGAACTGCTTTCCTCTCCCCAACATCAATCCATCCAAATCTGTCATTAAAGTCATTTTTTACCGTGCTGCTGGTTTACGTGAAAGGCACAGCCAAAAATGATTTGGTTACAGGTCTCAGCCACAGTGCCTCTGTGAATCTGGCCTTGTTTGGCTGTCTGGGAGAAAAGTGTGGAGAGCGGAAATGTAGCGCTGAAAGCCCCGCTCTGTATTTGGGGGTTGTTATACGACAGGACCAGGGCGAGTATTTGAGGAATCTAACCCCCCTCTTCCTGCTGTAGGTTGCTCTATTAGCCCAGACATATTTCACTGTCACAGTTAGGTGGCTGAGTAGAGCAGAGTTGGTGTGGTCTTATACAGAAGAGCCTGCAGCTTCCAGCACACACCTCAGGCTGTATCTGCTGCTGAATATCGACTGTAATAGGGTTTTTCTTGCAGATACAAACACTTACTGTTATCACATTTCTCTTTAATTTTGTGAACCACTTAAAAAAAAAAAGCAAAAACTATTTCCTTATAACGTCTCAAAAATCAATGGATTGTTTCACTTCGGAAACTGAACCTGATAAGAGCAGGGTGGGAAACTAACGCCAGCAAACGGCCAAATGCAGGTAAATAAATACAGACTGCAGCTGGTAAGCTTGTCTATTGTTGCAGCCATTTTGGCAGGTAACCAGCTATAATGTGGGTTTCTTATTCCAGTGGAAAAATCTAAAAATAAAAACAGGCTGGTGAATTCTGGGATTACCGACCAGTTTGCAGTATGATACCATTTGCCAGATTGAACATAGCTTTGCCAGACAGCTGAATAATATCCATGGAGTCAGTAACTGAAAATAAATTTGGACATTGTTGATAAAGGTAGACAGTCCTCACCTGTACGCTCACTGCGCCTGGGCTTGGCAACTCTTCCTCTGGTTTCATTTTGGAGCGTTTGTGGTGCATCGGGTCTCCTGTGCTGCTCACAGCAGATTCGCTCGTTGGTTTTGTCTGTGAAAATAGAAAATATTTGACAATTTAGATTTCATCATTTTGCCTAGTGTTGACTATACAGATGATTCAATCTTTGATTTCCTGATATTTCTTGTTTTTTCCCTTAATTTTATTATTAAAAATGCACAAGGCTTATAAGTAAATCAATCAGTATCCTAATCAACCAACCAAAAAAACAACCAGAGTGGCTGAACCATAATGATTCTGTACCCTCAGTCTCAAGCAAGAACTTTAACTATGCTAATGAAAGAACTATGCAATTCGGTGTTTCAGATTAGCTACCCTAATCACTGCAATTAAAACAAACTCATGAACCAATTCAATGAACCAATGGATGACCTGACTTTGGCCCTGGTTTAAATTTGCCCTGAGGGGATTTCTTGTTACATACTCAGCTCACCATATCATAAAAGAACTGACATGTAGATTTTTAAGTTATGAAAGGGAAAAAAAATTTTGTTTTCCGTTGTTCTTGAAAATTGATTGTTTTTCATAGGGCACTTGGAGTTGTAGCAATCCTGTCAGCCTCTGCAACGTGTAACACATTTGCCTTGCTATCTTTGCTGCTAGATATGAGATTCAGCTGTGGCCCCAAAGCAATACTCAGTTTATTCCGAAGGAGGAAAAGGCAATTTTGGTGTGCCCAATTCGAATGAGGCCTCATTCGCGATAATTCGAAATTCACGCAATGGGAAACAGCAGGGAAGACTGGTAATAAACACTGAATATTTACTTCAAATGTGGGCCCGCACATACAGTAAGGGTTGAGGAAGGAGAGAAAAAGCCCCTTTGGATCCATCCATCCATGTCAATATTCCTTCTCTATATCCTTGTTCTCTCTCTAGTGATTAATGGAGTCAGCAGTGGGATTCTATGCTAACAAGCCCCTTGTTGTTTGCTGCAGGCACGTTCTGGGGCGTGCTCGGCAGTCTAAAAACAAGAGACAGCACAAGTAGGAGGAAACTCCCAGGAGATGAGCACGTGGAGGGGGGGTCCTGCTTGTACCATGTTAGCACACTGCGTTTCGCCTAGATGTGGCTGGCATGTGACGCCGCTATCTATTACCTGTGATGATGAATCGCACAGGCGGCTGCCGACGCTCTCACCTGTGAGGAGTCGTTGGAGATGGCTGAGCGCTCGCTGGCGCTGAGCCCAGAGGGGGGGATGCCGGGTACGGGCCTCTGGGTGGCAAAGGCCGGCGTCGGGTGGATGAGGGGTGGACTATGGCCGAAGGCAGAGCCCACGATGCCCGGCTGACGGCCCATCAACTGCTGGTGCACGTGCAAAGCCACTGGTGTTGGAGGGTAGGCAAAGCTCAATGCTGGGCTGAAGAGAGCAGAAAGAGAGAAATGCAAACCAGTTATACTGGATAAAAAAAAATTCATAAAATTAAAGTACAACTTCACTAAAACATCAGTGGCAGAGGCAATGAGGCAAAGAAGGGTAAAAACAGTGAATAAATGGATTGTTCTGGATAGCTCCTCATCCCTGAGGACAATCTGACAGGAGATGTTGTGGTAATGCTGGAACCACGGGGCTGCCGGCAAATCCCTGCCAATGAATGTTCAGCTTGTTAACACACAGTGAATTATCATGTGGTCTGTGTAAGGCAGTATGTCATTCTTCCACTGGGCAAATGATACAGATGATCAACAATCTGGAGTGTGTCGTATAGCTTTGTAAATAAAGCAGAATGATGCTCCTGTTCAAGCAACAGAGCTGTTTCCTCAGTTTATTTACTCTCATCCTGAGCTAACTTTGTTTATCCTAAAAATCCCAGAGGCCGTCGAACCTCCTCCAGGGTCTGTTTAACCACAGGTGAACCACCAGACAAACGCAGATCTGTGTGGCTCGACAGCCGCGGCCTCCATTCATCCTGAGCTCTGACGCTTCGCTCTCACTGCGACCCATATGTCTGCTGATCTTATTACGAGCCGAGTGGAAATCAATGGGCCGAGACACATTTGGGGGCCCATCCACTTGTCATATCACTCATCAGTCTGTTGGCTCTGGCTATTTGGGTCCTGTCAACAGGACAGTGGCTGAGCAAGCAGCGTGATTGATCAGGTTCTCCTTACAGATCGCTGATCAATGGCTGTGGGTGGGGCGATGGATCTTTTCTTTTCCCCTCTCTCCTGTTTTCTTTTGCTTCCCTTTGCTCGCCTCCGGTTCTAGGACGAGATGTATGTGACGTTTCCATGAGGGTTACTGGATGACTGACACCAGCCGCCGGGGAGGCAGGCTGACTTGCTGGCTGGGAGATCGTCACCCACATGGGGGTTTGACATGGACAATACACACACACACTTATTTGCTCCATCACACACTTTTCTCTCACAGAATGTAACTTAACTACAGTATTATACAATTACTATGGTGCAGTCCTGAGGGAGACACATAGGTTTTTCTCTGCAAATGTTCCTTATGAGAAATACCAATCAGCGATAATAGAATATCATTTATAACACCACTCCCCCCAGGGAGAGCCTGCTGTTGGATGTATTATTGGCACATGTGAGTGCCTGAATGACCACCTTGATGGAAACACAGTCAATCAAAGCTCCTCAAAGACATCCTGACAGGATAATAGTTATTTTTTAAAACATACTCAGAACAGGCAGAATGAAAGAAAAGAAGGGTCCAAATCAAAGCAGAAAATAATCACAAATATCCTGATTTTATTCCCTATTATCGGTCAAGGTCCCAAATTCCCATCTGTTAGTGTCTTACTGATCAGTTACTGCAGCTTGTCTAAATGGACCAGGAAGATCAGACAGTATAAATTATTTGTAGGTAAGATCATTTTCAGAACAGTGTGCTACCTGATGGCTCCAGCAGAGAGGTGACCGTAGGAGCCGCTGGTGGAGGAGCTGGAGCGCGAGTTGTTGAGCATGGTAACGAGAGAGTTGGGTGAGTTGCGAATCATGGTCTGCAGGTCAAAGCTGTGCTCAGACAGGGGCGAGATGGGCAGGGGGCGCTTCCTGCTGGGCCGTGATGGCAGCCTCGGGCTCGGGAACCGAGAGCCTGCAGGATGAGGAAAGAGGAGGAGGTTTTTAGAGTAAGGTACTAGAGAAGAATGACTGCTGTGAAACTGAAAGGTTAAAATTTCCTGTAAAAATGCAAATGAACCCTTATCTGCTCCCTCATTCCATATTTTTTGGAGACGAGCATCAGTTAAATTCCTACAAATGAGCTACAGATGAAAAAAAAGAGCATTTGCTGTTTTATACATGATTTTCTGTTTGACTTCATCCAAACTCTAACCTAGTCTAACCCTAACAGATGACATTTTTGTCAATCATCAGACAAAAGGCTCATCTGAATGAGTGTTCGGCTGTCACTTGATGCACTGCTTGCATTTCATCCATGAGAAAACATGCCTTTTATTTTGGACAAATGCTCTGACTGTGTATGGTAATATTTAATCAAGTCCAATTTGACTCGTTATTCAAATGCAATCAGTGTTGACTGGAAATACGAAAAGGGGGTTTGAAAAGGTAAAAGGCGGAAACAGCACAACCATTCTCTCTGCACATACAATGAGCCACGGGTAGAGATTAAAACATGACTTTTGTTGTCTTTTCACATGGAGATGTCACAAACAAGACAAGGAAAAACAGAGGGAGATGGAAGGAGGGGAAAAAAGCGCTGAGGGGATGTCGCTCTTTGTGCATGAACTGACACAATGACTTTGTGACTCAAGACTTGGAAATAAAACATTTTGAGTTATTTTATAAAGGCAAACAAAACCAGCTTACGCAGCCCCGATAACCCCCCTCCATATTTACGTCCCCCACAATCCATCCATCTCCCAAACGTAAATGCTCCATCTCTCGTTTGACACATCCAACGATTACAGAACGCTCCATTCACATGGTAATCAGAGTCGTGTGGATGTGAATGTGTGTGTGGATGCTTCTGTGGTGGCAGCGGTGGTGCTCTGGCATACGTGGGCCTGAGTTTCACTGTTTCAGCACAGCGTGAAGCCGTATGGAGAGGAACAACCCCTATACATTGTCATTGTATGGAAAATCTGTCTTTTTTATGTCTTGGGGAAGGGGGTGTAGGGAAGGTGGGCATTCATATATACATACAAATCCCTGAGCACACACAATCGCTAAATACAATGTAGTTAGTCATGACGTTCCTGGACATGTCTGATTCTTCATAATTTCATTCGGCTCCAATCACATATTCATATGTCTTCTTTTGCACTGATGTGGGACAGTACTTCAATTTCGTTGTACTTTTGTACAAAGTATGATTGTGCAATGACAATAAAGATTTATCTTATATGTAATATATTTACCCTCCTGGTTTAAACAAATCCAACTTTCTACGTTAAAAATCTGACACACCTGACACTTTTACATGAGCCAGATCCACATGAGTGTGAGAGACAGCCTCCAATTGTGTGGAATTAGGAGAGGAGGGGGTATCGCCGAGGAGCAGGGCCAACGTCCCACCACCGCAAAGCCTCATGGGAGCGGTGTTTATTAATGCACAGCCCAAATGATAAATCGGCCAACCGGGGAGACAGAGAGTGGAGCGTCCTGGATCGTAGCAGGACTGTCCCTCTAATTTCCTCTTGATTTATGGACGCAATGGCTGGTTACACGCCGCGTCATTAATTCTCTTGGCCTGGGAGGGTTCAGACAGGCCGGACCGACGGCGCTGGCAATAAAAGCTGGGTCCAAAACTGGGGTTGAACCCTCGCCGACACACCTGGGGGCCACCTGAGAGGGAGGCTCACAGAGGAGGGCTGTAGTGTAATGTAAGTCTGCCAAGAACTTTTTTTTTTTTTCATACAACATAAAACTTGATTTGAGAGATGTCAGGACATCAAAAAAAAAATATTGTGGACATTAAAATGGCAATAAAAAATTCCTCAAGTATAACCGCAAATATCTTTCAATATAACGATCACATCTTGTTGAACAGATGCTAAAAGGCAGCACAAGGAGTTTATTTATAACACTTTACTTTAAGCTCCCCTAGTTAACATTTATAGGCATCATATTAACCTTTCATAAACAGTTTATAATGCACTGTGATGTAGCTTTATGCAGCTATCATAACATTTTAAATAATTTATTAATGTACAGTATTTGTAAGCAGTAATTACTTCTTCTACAAAGACATATATTATATTTTAAACCGTGTTGTACTGTCTTCATTCACTGTGTAAACAGCAGTCTCCACTTATATACTGCTTATAAATGCTAAATAGAGGGAGTTAAAGTAAAGTGTTACCACATAATGACTCCAATTAATCAGGTTATACAAAACAGTTCCAGTGTTTGAAATGCTTATACATTACTAAGAGTAAACCTGTTAATATCAGTAGAAAAAATAGAATTATCTAATAAAGACCACAAATACGGATGTTAGCGTAGTGATCTATGAGAGCTATGGCACTAATTAGGCAGTAAGAACGTAGACAATAGCCCATTAAAGCACAAATAGGCAGGACAGGCCCATTGTTTCATTAGCACAGCTCTCTCTGAAGGTAATTACACTGATGTGAAATAGACTAAAATAGCTGCAGTAACATAGTAGCCCAGATTATCAGCGAAAGCCTCTTGATAGACTGTGCTCTTTGTATGTTTTTTTTTTTTCTGAAATCCAACAAAGCTTTAAAGTGTTAATTTTTCAGGCGCTGGAACACACATTGTTGAAACATGATGAGTTATTACCAGCAATGATCACAAGCGATTTTTAAGTGAAGAGCACCGCATCTCCACTTAAATTTGGCCCTAATTGTTTTGTTTCAGTCTATTAATCTTAAAAAGTGACACAGAAGAAAGGATTTCTCCTTAGTGATGAATGGTGGGACATTCCAATTCCCACTTAATAGCAATTAATTTTCTGATACCCGCACAAGTTTGGCTAGTTTTAATTAGTTTGTTCTGAGGAATAGAGGGAACTTCACCCCGGATTTCCATGAAAGCGGCGTCTGCCTGACTAAATACATTCTCATCAAAGGGAGCGGGGTGAGGCTGTCCGACCTTTCTAAGATTCAGTGTGCGTTTAATTTCCTATTTACACTTTAAAATAACTCATTAGCATAAGTCCTCTGCACACAGTCCTGAGCCCAGCACATTAAGACAATAGCTCATTTAAATCATGTCAAAGTGAAGCTGCAGGTCCCTCCTCATCATGGTTGAGCTGCAGCTTGATCTATATATAGTACAAGATAGGTGTGTTGTGAAAGTGCATTTTAAGGATTAAATTCCCACAGGGGCCACCCATGCTATGACGAGCAGGGACACACTCATAATACTTTCAGGTGCAGTCCCAATAGGCAGGGATGTGGTAGGTGTCTTTTCAGCTGCTGGGCTGAATTTGGTTGAAAAGTTCAGTTTTTTGGACGTCTGTGGTCCCTAAGACTACTAACTAAACATGATTTCAGTGACTTCTAATTCTAACTACTTCAATGTGTAGTTAGTTTTAATGCTACGAACAACAATTAATTAATGAAACAGATGACAGCATTCACCCATGATGATGATGATGATCTTCTGACTGTGGATCAGTTTTGGACCAAATTTCATACTATATGATATACTTATGTATACTTATGTATACGTTCTGAGTCATGTGTGGGATCAGTGCAGACTTACTGTCCATCGCCTGCAGGTATTCCATGTGCAGGGCACTGGCGCTGCTGGTGCCGGCTGTGGACGCCACAGAGGGGAGCAGGTCGCTCGTGTACGGGCTACGGTGGCCCGCCAGCAGAGCCATCTGGTGGTAGTACTCAGCTGTGGCCAGACCTGTGTGAGGGGCTGGAAAAAGGGAACACTGGGGTCAGCAAAGAAGAAGCAAGGTAACCGAAAAGTGATGGTGACAGAAAATGTAAAAAAAAGAAAAGTGGTGGATGAAGCTGAGGTATTTGCAGAAATGGGAAGGAGGGAGGGAGAAAAATTATTAGGTAGTGAGAAAAACCTGACAGGGAGAACACCTGCACTGCATTATAAACCTGCATTCATTTACATTAGATGATAATCAGCTCAGCAGAACAGTAATGAGCACATTAGCAACACCATCAAGTTAAGCAAAACAGCTGCACAGGGAGCATCACCTGAAGTGGAGAGCCTCACTGGGGATTACCGGATGCTTGCTCAGAGATTACAGTGAGTGTGCATTAGTGTTTGATTGATGCATTCATGCCCGAGCACAGCATAACTGATCATCTTACAATACAATTCTTAAACATCCTTTCTCTTCCTCTTACTGTTCCCTGATCACTTGGAGCCACTGAACA